>JAOTAY010021038.1:0-11350 GCA_025629805.1 Erythroxylum baracoense | reverse complement strand
ATCTACTATGCATGTGCATATGTGAATGCATGCATATGTCACTATTCACTTATACACTAGGTGAGGGGATGTTACATATGAGGCCAGGATTCAATCTTACGAACCGAGGAGTGGCTAGACCGCCTGTTCAAGCGGTCTCCTTTGAAATCAAGCCAGCCTCCTGAATATGCTTTAGCAAAACGTCCAGTTCTACGAACTTACAAATGAAGATCTGAGCGCACATATAGTGAGTTTTCTCGAGATTTGTGATACTTTTAGGTATCACTAGATGTCGGAAGACGTGGTGAGGATTAGGTTGTTTCCTTTACACTTAGGGATAGAGCGAAGGCCTGGTATCATTCACTAAGTCCCGCCAACATTACGACATGGGAACAGCTAGTGTGAGCCTTCTTAGATAAATACTTCACATTAACGAAAACCGCCAAAATTATTAAGGAGATCACAAACTTCCAACAAGGTGACGGGGAGTCTATTTATGAAGCGTGGGAGCGTTACAATGATCTGCAAAGGAGATGCCCACATCACAATCTAACCAAAGAGTTCTTGCTGCAAACATTTTACAACGGAGTGAACCCACATACTCGAGGCACTACTAATGCAGCGTCAGGAGGATCATTAATGAGAAAGACGATCGATGAAGCAGAAGAGCTAATAGAGGAGATGGCTAGCAATAGCTACTTATGGGCTAGTGAGCATCGTAGGCAACCTACTAATTTTAAGGAACAAATCGGAGTTGTCACTATCAACCAAATGACAGAAATGCAAGCTAAGATCGATAATTTGACACGAAAACTCAGTAATATGAAGGCATCATCCTCAACTCCAGTGAAGGCCGCACGATTGAAATGTGACCTATACGGCCAAATGGATCATGATATAGTGGACTGCTATCTGATGAGAGATGATAACTCGGAGCAAGTAAATTACATGGGGCCATAATTTGAACACAAAGGGGGTAACAATCCCTATTCCAACACCTATAATCCTGGGTGGAAGAATCACCCAAACTACTCCTGGTCTTCCAACAACAACAACGAAGGGCAATTCAGACCCCAAGGACAATCGAGCTTCTAATAGGAAAAAAAATCTTAATGGAAGCTAAGTTGGATAATATTCTTGATAAGCTTGGAACTTTGGATAATGCGCAAAAGAAATTGGAAAACAAATTTGAGCAAGTCACTAAAAGTCATATGTCTTCCATACAGAATTTAAGAGTCCAAGTAAGTCAACTGACAAATGTTTTTCTATGCGGAATGTCGAAAATGTTCCTAGTACTGTAGGAACAAAATTAAGGGAGCAATTAAAGGCCATCACACTCCGAAGTGGGAAGGAAATTGAACCACCCATAAGGACAATAGAGGAGCAAGACCAACCAGTTGAGAAGAATCAAGAAAAGGAGAAGGAAATGGACATAAGTGAGTGCCCTCCCTACATTGCACCTCTACCATATCAACCTAAGATTCCTTTCCCTTAGCGACTATCGAAGAAGAAGTTGGATGAACAATTTGCAAGGTTTGTAGAGAAGCTGAGGATGCTCTAGATAAATCTCTCGTTTGTTGAAGCATTAGAACATATGCCTAAATACGTAAAATTTTAAAAGGATGTTCTATTGAAAAAGCGTAATTGGGAAAATAATCAAACGGTGACCCTAACTGGTACTGCAGCTACATAGTCATCAGTCAAATGCCTCCAAAATTGAAAGATCCAAGAAGTTTCACAATTCCTTGTGTGGTTGGTAAGTTGGAGTTTATGAAATGTTTGTATAATCTGGGAGCTAGCATAAATCTCATGCCTCTGTCAATATTCAGGAAGTTAGGACTTGGAGAGACCAAACCTAAATCCATGTTAATTCAGTTGGCTAATCAGTCCATTAAAAGGCCATTAGGAATAGTGGAAGACATGTTAATGCAAGTGGATAAGTTCATCATTCTAGTGGATTTTGTGGTTCTGGATTTTGAAGAGGATAAAAACTACCCGCTAATCTTAGGGTGACCATTCATGAACAACGGAAAAGCTATAATTGATGTTCACGAAGGTAAGTTGACACTGTGAATATATGAAGATTAGGTTTAATTTAATATGAATAAAGCCTTGAAGAATCCAACAATAAGTAGCACATGCATGAAAGTAGAATTTATGGATCAAACTGGACGAGAGTGGATTGAGAGTTGCAAAGCAGAAGTACAAGCACTGGAAACAGAAGCTGACAATGAACACCAAATCTCTGAGGTGATGGAAGATGATGAGATGGAAGAGGTAGATGTCTCAGAACACTAAGACCGGTTAGTTCAAACTGAGGCACGCAAACCACCATCTTCAGAGAAACCACTGATATTAGAGATTAAGCCCTTGCCCACACACCTTAGGTATACCTACCTTGGTGAAGGTCAAACTCTACCTATAATAATCTCCAATCAATTAAATGAAACACAAGAACGTCAGGTGGTGGAAATTGTGAAGAAACGAAGGAAAGCCATCGGATGGAAAATTACTGACATTAGAGGGATAAGCTCGAATGTCTGCATGCACCGAATAAACTTAGAAGAAGGATGTAGAATGGTGCACGAGTGTCATCGGAGATTAAACCCTAACATGAAGGAAGTGGTTAAGAAGGAGATCATAAAACTCTTGGATGCAGGGATAATTTACCCTATCTCTGATAGTGCATAGATTAGTCCAGTACAATGCGTACCTAAGAAAAGAGGAATGACAGTGATAGAGAGTGAAAGTGGAGAAGTAATTTCTATAAGAACAGTTACAGGGTGGAGAGTATGTATAGATTATCGTAAGCTCAACTCAGCGAATAAGAAAGATCACTTCCCTCTCCCATTTATTGACCAAATGATAAAAAAGGTAGCTGGCTATTCGTTTTATTGCTTTTTAGATGGATATTCAGGCTATAATTAGATTTTTATCTACTCTAATGCTCAGGAGAAAACCACATTCATTTGTCCCTATGGAACCTTCGCATATAGACGAATGTTGTTCGGACTTTGCAACGCCCCAGCAACATTTCAGAGGTGCATGATGTCAATCTTTGTTGATATGATAGAGGATATAATGGAGGTGTTCATGCATGACTTTTCAGTCTTTGGAGATTCCTTTGATTCATGTCTAACTAATCTGGATAAAGTCCTTTAAAGATGTGAAGAATCACACTTAGTATTAAATTGGGAGAAATTTCATTTCATGGTACAGGAAGGGATCATATTTGGGCACAAAATTTATCATCGAGGATTAGAAGTTAACAGAGCGAAGACAGAGGTAATAGAAAAACTTCTGGCCTTAAGCAATGTAAAAGGGGTGCGAGGATTTTTAGGTCATGCAGGATTCTACCAAAGATTTATCAAGGACTTTTCGAAAATTGCACGACCATTAACCAACCTCTTAGTTAAGGATGTTCCCTTCGTGTTCGATTATAAGTGTATAAATGCATTCAATATTTTAAAAGAGGCATTAGTATCAACACCAATTTTATCTCCACTAGATTGGATATTTCCATTTGAAGTTATGTGTGATGTAAGTGACCAAGCCATAGGTTGCGTGCTGGGCCAAAGGAAAGATAAAAAATTGCATTCAATCTATTATGCCAGTAAAACTCTTGCAGGACCCCAACTGAACTACACCACTATAGAAAAAGAATTGCTCGTAGTCGTGTATGCATGTAATAAGTTTCGATAGTACCTTTTAGGTTCAAAGGTAATTGTATTCACCGACCATGTGGCATTAAAATACCTCTTCAATAACAAAGATGCAAAACCAAGGCCCATTCGTTGGGTGTTACTTCTGTAAGAATTTGATTTGGAGGTAAGAGATAAAAAAGGAGCAGAAAATGTGGTTGCAGATCATTTATCCACACTTGAGGAAGGGGAATACGAGCTGAGCAAAGATATTAACAAAAATTTTTCTAATGAAACCCTGATGCTACTTAAGAGCTTAACGACACCATGGTTTATAGTATCACTAATTATATCGCCAGTGGTAAACTCCCATCTGATCTCTCGTACCAACAAAGAAAATTTTTTTTACATGACTGCAATCGATACATCTGGGATGAGCCAACCTTATATAGAAATTGTACAAATGGATTAATGCGACACTGCGTCCCAGATGAGGAAATGCTAGATATCCTTAAGTAATGTTATGAAGGGCAGTATACTGGGCATTATGGGGCCAACAAAACGGCAGTCAGATACTGGAGAGTCAATTCTATTGGTCGTAGTTATTTAAGGATGCACAAACCTATATAACACAATGTGATCATTGTCAAAGAGTAGGTAACATCTCTAAAAGGGATGAAATGTCATTATCCAATATTCAAAAGGTAGAAGTTTCCGATGTCTAGGGCATTGATTTCATGGGACCATTTCCATCATAAATGGGAAACATGTACATTATGGTAGGAGTTGATTATGTTGGGCCGAGGCAACAACATCTCCAACCAATGATGGGAAAGTGGTGCAAAAGGTCATTAAACAGCTATTTAACCGGTTTGGAGTACCACGCACAATAATAAGTGATGGAGGCGCACATTTCTGTAATAGGTCTTTTGATGCTCTCCTATGAAGATACAGCGTGCATCATCGAGTGGCTGCACCTTACCATCCACAAACTAGTGGATAAGTGGAAGTCGTTAATCGAGAGTTGAAACGAATCCTAGAGAACACAGTTAATAACTCTCGGAAAGATTAGGCAACTAAATTAGATGATGCTTTATGGGCCTACAGGACAGCATTTAAAACACCCATTGGAACAACCCTGTACAGACTTGTTTATAGGAAAGTTTGTCACTTGCCGGTCGAATTAGAACATAGAGCATACTGGGCAATTAGAGCATTAAATTTTGACTAGAAAAAAGTCAATGAAAAGAGACTTCTACAACTGGACAAGATTAAAGAATTTCGTCTTAATGCTTATAAAAACACTAAACTTTGTAAGGAAAAGGTCAAGAAATGGCACGATGTTGGTCTCAAATAGAAAGAATTTAAAGTAGGAGACACTGTTCTGCTATACAATTCTAGGTTGCGGCTATTCCTAGGAAAGTTGAAGTCTTGATGGAGTGGTCCATTTACAATAATTCAAGTTTTTGCTCATGGGCCTCTCCAATTAGAGAATGATAATAAGGAAACTTTTAAGATCAATGGGCATCGATGTAAGTTGTATTTTGGAGGAGAAATTCCCAAAGATAAGGAAGTGATTTCCTTATCTCCAACTAATTGAAATCGCCTTCTGGAAACAACGGTCAAGCTGGGGACCATAAACCAGCATCCTTAGGATTTAAGTCTAACCCACATTTTTTTGTTCAATTCTATTTTAGTTGTGTGTTGTTTAATGTCTAGTAGTTTTATTTTTATGTTAATTTTATTTTCATTTTATGTTTTGTCATTAATTTTTTTCTGCTCTTCCTTGTTAAAAAAAATGTGTATGTCTGTTTCTATCTTCACATTTCCGTAATGTATGAGCCTTGGGTGTTCTCTTCTTACATTGAAGACAATGTGTTGTTCAATTGTGGCGAGAGACTCCGTGTTTTTATTTTTTATGTGACTTTGCATATCGTATGATAGTAGTAGGCTACATTGTGTGAAATGTGTAAATGTGTCAATGGCTTAGGTTTGAATGAAATTCATTTAATTTTGGACAGAGTGTATTAGGTTATTAATAATCATTAGCTTGCGAAATTAGTAAATTAGGGGGCCTTTGAATAAATATACAGCATAATTAGGACTTAGTGTAAATTTAGCTCCCTCTAAATTGTCACATTCATTCATAATTTGAGGCCTTTTTCCTAAGTAGCTTAACTAGTATTTTTTTACATGGAAATGAATAGTTGTTAAAAAAAAGTTTAAGTAAATACTATTTCGCTGACCTTCGGGTTATGAATAAAGTTAATAGCCAGTTGAACACGTGATAATAGCTGAGTAACCAGATCGACACGTAGTACAAATGTGTGCCTTTGCATGAAAAGGCTATAATGACATTCCAACCAAGCTGTTAATAAATGACCTAGTCAAGTAACCAGATCGACATTCATCACCAATGTTTGCATCCAAGTAAAAGACTAAGTCTCGAAAAAAAATTTTAAATAAAAATATACCATTCCTGTAATAAGCTTGATTTTTTTCTTCATAAAAATATACCTAGGAATGGTTACAGAGTCTGAGAGATCGGAAAAATTATTAACCCGTGTGCACAATTAAAAAGGGTACATAAGTTAACATATGGGTCTCGATTAAGTTGTATATCTAGTCAAAGCCCCTAGACACCCATTTTATTTGTTAATGATTTGATATAATTCAAATGATTGTATCCATGATTAAATTTATTTCACGAAGATTAGAGCCGTTGTCGCATTATTACATTGTGTGTTTTTGATGTTACGTGTTGTTTTATTTGCTTAAGGATAAGTAAACATTTAAGTGTGGGGATGTTGATAGTTGTGATTTGTATTGTGTTTTAGGGTTATATTTAATAAGTATTTTAATGTCATTTCAAGTGTTTAGTATGCATTTAGGGTTTAATTAGGTTAGTTTTTGTGTTTGAGTGTTTTTATGGGTTAGTTTGAATCTTTGAGCTTAAATTGTATATTTTTGAGGTACCTTGATGTGTGTGCTAGTATTGCTGGGTAAACAAGGAAGAACGGGAAGAGTTAAAGAGTTTTCGGGCCAAAAGCATAGGCCACGATCGTGCACACAGACCACAATCATGCACACAGGCCACGATCGTGACAGAAGAGGAAGAATCAGAAGTATCCAGGCCATGATTGTGCACATGGGCCACGATCATGGCAGGCAGGGCCACGATCGTGCACTACGTCGAGCTGACAGAAAAACTCAAGTTTCAGACGAATTTTTGGACCGTTTCGACCTCAACTTTGACCTAGAGCCTCGAAGATATAAATACAATATGATGTGACAACCAAGAAAAGAGGAGAGAGAGCCAAGAGTTTAACGAAAAAGTTTCCATTCTGTCAATTCCGAGAGAAACCCTAAGATGACACCAAGAGATTGAGGAAGGAGACAAAGGAAGAGAGACACGGTGAAGAGCTCAATATGAAGTACTTCCCGAAATAGGAGGTTTCCCGCTGTCGCCATCCTAAATTCCTTTCCCTACAGTATTTTTGTTATTTCAATTTTATTCGTGTATAGAATTGAAATAGGTGTTGAGATTTGTTTGGTTGAATGTTAAGTTTATGTCTAAACTCACCTTTGGATTTGATTCTTGAGATTAATGAAATTTATTCGATTATGTTTTTATTGATTGGATTGTGATTTAAGTCATGTTCTTAATAACTTAGCGATAGACTGAGAGGGTGAGCTAAGTGAAAATAATCAATTTGGGCTAACAAGAGTTAGGTGAAGGATTAAATCAAATTGGTATAATCGTATAACGAGAGATTGAGTAGAGGTTCCCGATAGGTAAGTAGACAACTTTAAATCTAATTTAGTTTTTAGGTAGATTGCGAATCGAGAGATCAGAATTCCCATAAATTCAATTAGGGTTAAGAATTATAACTCGAGAGAGAGTAATTCACCTTAAGACTGTCTAGGCCCGTTGAGTCAATAATTGCATAATTGGTTGGGCTTCTTTAATTTCGAATTAAAATCCCTTTTCTCTCACTTGATGATTTCTAGGTTGAATTTGGATTTACTTTTAGCACTTTCAATTCTCATATCCGATTATCAATTGATTTACTTTTCTACAGTGGATGTTAGGTTTGTGACTTAGCTGCCATTACACAAACAACCCGTGCGCTTGCAGTAATTACCAAGGTTAAAAATATTGAAACTTAGAGCGTGTAACCTTGAGTGAACAAAAGACAATCTCTAAGCTGCCCTTAAATAATTATTTATGTCATGAAAAGAATGAACCAGATGTAAGAAGGGTCAAACCAGGCCAACAAATGACACACTAGACTAATACATGAAACGGATAAAGTTAGAGATATCATGTCATAGCATAAACATGGTTAGCGATGTAGTGTAGGCATAGATGCCTGCTTCAAAAACCTAAATAAGTTTAATCTAAGATGTTAAGGGTGCACCATAGGACGTTATAGGACTATTTTACAACACACAATATGCCAAAACCTTATGTAAAGCTTTCATTCGAATGAATTATTTATATTCTAAAAGCAAAGTTTTCTGTTCACTTACTTACATGTTTTTATTCTTTTTAAACTTTCCTATTACCCTATTTTTAGCATAAATGTTACTAACTACACTAGTTTGTCAAATACAATGTATTGAGGGGGACAAGTATTTTCAACATTTGTTACTTTCTTAAAATTTCCAAATGTGATAGTTGCGTATAAAACTCATAAAATTATTTTTTCTCATATTTTTAGGTTAAAATTATAATAGAGGATATGGAATCATAAAAAAAAGATTGGATGAACTTAACATCTTCTACTCACGGTAAGTATGATCTTCTCAAACATCTAATGGAAATATTTAATATAACTACATATCACACATAAACACACTCAGTTTGAATCCCTGCACCGGAGTCTAAAGAAGTCTGGTAGTATGCAACCTTACCCCTATAGAGTAGAGAGGTTGTTTCCAGTAGACTCACATGCAAATGTGACATGACATAAAAGGAAACTAAAAATAAGTGATACAGGTTAAAAAGAATAAAGAAATAAAAATAAAACTAAATAAATAAATAAAAGAAAATACCTGATATGGTGCCAAGATCTGCTAATACCTACTAAGCTACAAAGTACGGCTCTTCATGTCTCAAGTTGTGTTAGGGATCCTTGCTCAGTAGCCATGTGAGTATGAATAATCCAAAGGTATTGGATGGCCTCGAAGGACCTTTCCCCATACACTAGAGTTGAAAAGCCAAGTTGTAGGACAGAAAGACTTATCCACGATTGCAACTAGAAAAGACATATTGGACACTAGGGTTAGACTTCCTAAGCAGTAGATACGTCATTAGAGCTTTACAGTAAACGGCTCTCAATAACTACCATGACTATTTTGGCACACTTTAAAGTCTATCTTTTACCCGTATCCTAGCACGCCATAATTTTCTATTTCTAGCCAATTCCTCAGTAAGGGCCAACTCTATCATATCCTTCTTGATCACTTCCCTCCTGTTCGTGTTTGGCCTTCCTTTTCTCTTTTTGCAGTCACGAAGGGTTATTTTCTCACAACGTTGCACAGGAGCATCAATGTGCCTCCTGCTCATATGCAAAAACTACCTAAGCCTGGTCTCTTACAACTTGTTGGCAATACTAGCCACCTGTAGTTTGTCTCTCACTATATGATTTCGGACCTTATCTCTTCTAATAATGTCACAAATCTACTGGAGCATTCGTATCTCAGCTACCAATAACTTACTTGTATATCTACGTTTGGTGAGCCAACACTCCGCCTCATATAACATGGTTGGTCGAATCACCATTTTATAAAATTTCCTTTTAAGCTTTAATGGAATCTTCATATCACATAAGACCCCTGATATACTTCGCCATTTGACCCACCCAGATTTGATACGATGGACTATATCGGCATTGATATTACCATCACTTTGAATGATAGACTCAAGGTATTTAAAACTTGATTTTTATGGTATGACATTAATAACAATTGCTATGGCCACCTCATGGACCATCTGGCTTCCCGAAAAGTTACATTCCAAGTACTCCGTCTTAGTCCTACTCATTTTAAATCCTTTTGACTCTAATGTTTCTCCCCAACATTCTAACTTGAAATTGACCCCCTTCCTAGTCTCATCCACATGGACAATATCGACAGCAAATAACATACACCAACGTACCCCAATACAAATAGAAAAAGTTTCCGTGTCGCCTCCTATCATTTGTACGCTCATCATTGCTCCTTCATACATATCCCTAATTATGTATATATAGGTCATAGGAATTTCCTTTGCCTCCAAACACCTCCACAAGATTTCCTTAGGAACCCTGTCATATGCCTTCTCCAAATCAATAAAAACCATATGCAAATTCTATTTTTGTTCCCTGTAGTATTCCATTAGCCTACAGAGGAGATGTATCGTTTTTGTCGTGGACCTACCAGGCATAAAGCCAAATTGGTTGGCCGATATAGAAGCTACTCTCCGAACTCTCTTCTCAATCACCTTCTCCTACAGTTTCATGGTGTGACTTAGTAGTTTAATGCCTCTATAGTTGTGACAATGTTGGATGTCCCCTTTGGCCTTGTATAATGGAATCAACCTATTAAATCTCTATTCATCCGACATTTTGGTTAACTCGAGGATCACATTAAAAAGTTGAACTAGCCATTCAATAACAATAACTCCTATTCTCTTCCATACCTTAATAGGAATCTCATTCGGCCTCTTACCCTTCTGCTCTCCATCTCCCTCAAAGCCTTTGTAATTTCTTCCTAACTCTATGTTACCCAAGATGCCTTCATTATATCGGCCAAAAAAGTAGCTTTGCCATCTGCCCTTGACGACAAGGACGTCCATGAGTACCTGCCCTACTTCATCTCATTAACAACATATTTGGCTGAAATCCCTCGTCTTACGTGCCTTATCTCATGCCAACTTGAAAATTTTTTATGCTCCCCTATTAGTATCCAAACTCCTATATAAAGTCTTGTAAGCTTCGCCTTTAGCCACTGAAATTGTCTTCTTTGCCCTCTTCTTTGCCAGTTTGTACCTTACTCTATTAGTTTCCTGCTTCACCTCTGTTGTATTTACTAATAGAGCTTTGTATGCTCTCTTTTTTACCTTCATCGTTCCCTAATCCTCTTCTGACCACCAATCAAAATTCCATCCACCCACCCCACAGCCCTTTAGAAACTCCAAGGAGTTTTGTGGTGGTTGCTCTTACCAAGGAAGCTACTCTCTCCCACATTTGATTAGCATCCCCTCTCATAGACCATACGGCTCCATACTGGATTCGAGTCATAAATTGTTCCACCATGTCCCCTTTTAGATTCTACCATCTCATTTTATGATACCGCTTAGTAAATTGTTGCGTCCTCTATCTTTTCACTTTTAAATCCAAAACTAATAATCTATGTTAGGTTGTTAAGCATGCAGCTAGAAGCACTTTGCAATCCTTGCACCATACTCTGCTTTCATCTTAACAAGGAAATAATCAATTTCTATCTTGGTCATGCTACTCTTAAACGTCAGTAGGCGTGCCTCATTTTTCTTAAATAAGGAATTTGCTATCATTAACTCAAACGCTACGGCCATGTCCAATAAAGCATTCGCACTTTCATTTCTATTATCGTACCCGAAGCCCCTATGAGTCTTGTATATCCGTTTGAAACAGTCCCTATATGCCTATTAAAATCAACTCCTAAGATAACCTGCTCAATATTAGGGATTTGCTAGATCACCCCAT
>JAOTAY010021037.1:0-11350 GCA_025629805.1 Erythroxylum baracoense | reverse complement strand
GTAATCATTCATTCCTCTTAACCAACCATCATAATTATAATGATAATATCTATTCCCATTCTTCACTATATTCATTCCCATTTCTATTACCATTCTCCCATGCGAACTAACCGTCCCCTTAGATTAAACTCATTGATTCCTAAATAAATAAGGGGGTGCTTGGTTGATGGGTTTGGGAAAGGGTTGATGGGTTTGGAACGAAAAGTGAGTGATTGGTTGTTGATTATCATTATAGGGGCAATAGTTTGATATCTTCACTTTTAGGGAATCCTCCATACCCTCCATTTAGTAGAAGAACGAAACTCATTCCTTAATAGTGATTCTTTTTTTAAAAATATTTTTAATAATAATTAATTAAATACAACTAGTTAATTAAAAGATAATTAATTACAATATAATTAATTAAAATATAATTCATTCAATTAATTAAAATATTATAATTAATTAAAATATAATAATTAATTAATTTATTACATTATAATTAATTAAAATATTGTAATTAATTAATTAATTAAAATAAAATTAATTACAATACAATTAATTAAAATATTAATAATTAATTAATTAATTAATTAAAATACAATTATTTACAATATAATTAATTAAAACATTATTATTAATTAATTATAATATAATTAATTAAAACATTATTATTAATTAATTATAATATAATTAATTAAAATATAATTCATTCATTAATTAAAATATTGTAATGAATTAAAATAAAATAAAATAATTAGAATATAATTAATTAGAATATTATTATTAATCAATTAATTACATTATAATTAATTAAATTTTTATTTTAAATATTTTTTACAAACCAACCACTCAATGATAATGGTAATCATTCCTTCCTCTTATCCAACCATCATAATTATAATGATAATATCCATTCTTATTCCTCACTATATTCATTCTCATTCCTATTCCAAAAAAAATTAATCTGATTTTAAAACAATTAAATTCAAATTTTGACTTCTTTATCAAAATTTAATTGAAAACAATAAATTATGTTTTTTATTTATTTTAATTTATAAAAACTTCTTTTTCAAAATTATATAAGTAACACATCTAATCCAGCTAGGGAAAATACTTCTAATCTAATTAGACATTATTTTTCTATAATTAGAAAACTATTTTCTAAAATTAAAAGAAAAATACTTTCAAAATTTAAATAAACACGTTTAAATTTAATTAAGAAAGTCATTTATATTATTTATTTAGAGATTAATTTCTTAATTAATTAGAAAAGCTCTCTTTAACAAGTTAGAAAACTATTTTCAAAAATATTAAAGAAAGCTCCTTTTTTTAATTAATAAATCAAAACATTTTCAAAATTTAATCAAGAAAATATCTTTTCTAATAAATCAATAAAATTATTATTCATAAATAAAGAAAAAAATTATAAATAAATTGAATAATAATTTTCTAAACAAATAAAGTCATAAATTTAACTTATCTCAGTCAAATTGAAATAAATAAATTTAATTAAGAAACATCTTTCTTAATTACTTAAGAAAACAAAATTTTTAATTTTAAAGAGTCTAATTAATTAATTTTAATCTAATTAAAACTAATTAATTCTAATTTTAGAAACTACTTCTTTAAAGTAAATTATAAATCAATCTAATTATTAATCTTAATTATATTAAGAAAAATAATTACTTCACTATTAAAATTAAAATCTCATCTTAATTAATATAATCTCATTAAATTAATTTTCTAACATAATCTAATTATGAAAGATAACTCTTTTAAACATTTGCTTGATTCTAGTTATTGATCTGATAATTAATTTAATTTAACAATTCAACTCCTTGAAAAATTAAACTAAATTCCAATCTAATAAAATAACCCTTTGAAAATAATTTTTAGACAATTAGAAAACACTTTTCCAAATTTAACAGGGATTTAAACTACTTTAATATGAATTAAAGTAATTTAATTAAAATTAAGGCTTAAAACATATATAAACCAAATAAAAATGTGTGTGGGAATTGTCTAGCATGTGCACTGCACGTTCTAGATCCTTTTTATGCGACAAGTGCACTGGAATAATTATGAAACTTTTTTGTATTTTGATTTCCAAAAACCAAGATCACTTAAATTCTATAAGATGAATAACAATTAAATTATAATAAAGCATGAATCTTAATTTGACCTTATTCTGAAGCTTGATCATATTCTTATCATATCCCTCCCTCGATCTGTTTCCAAAATCGGTCCACCTCAAACACTGTAGCTACAAAAGTGTACAACCTTTAATGATATCTACAGAACAGGGTGAGAAAACTCTACAATTCTTATAGAGAGGGTTAAGTAAGTTAGAGCTTAAGCCTATTTATAATAAGTTTTGGACATTTCGGTAATTTAATTGAAATTAAATTCTAATTTCAGTTAAATTTTAATTAGAATTATAAGTAATTCTAATTATATACCAATTATGCCCAAATAAGAGCCAATATCTCATATTGATCCTAATTTATTAAATATCTCATATTTAGTCAAAAAGTTTCTTAAATTTTACAATCAAGTTAAATTTGATTAAAATATCTTTGCTCTCTTCAACCCGATCTTTATGTGAGACTTATTAGGTTCCCAAATATGTCATAATGAATATAAATCTTAATTACAAATTATAATTCATGGTTAGAATTAGATAAATTAAAACTTCTTTTAATTTATTTTTAATTCTACAATTAAACAATTTATAATCATAAATCAAGATTAATGTCTAACAATATATCATGACTACCTAAATATTTAAGAATGTCAAAGTGGTTTTAACTAACCTTTTTGTGTATGACTTTTTTCGTATACTTCAATCATTTCATCATACAATATTTCGATTCGACATAGAATATGAAATTAATGTCTAATCTATTTAGAGTCCAATCATATTAACTCTTCACTATTAGCTATTAATTTAATTAAAGACGTTAGTAAACTATTTACAAAATGTTATTCTACCTTAGTCGAGGATTTCCCGAATCAATACTAATCAAGAATAACAAAACATTCTCCTTAATTACTTTAGGGTGATCAATCTTATCTTGATCACTCAACTACCTCCATATAGTTTATGCTAGATCCAATAACTATCGACTAAACTACCCAAGATTAAAATAGGTCATAAGTAATATCAAAACATAGCAATCCCTATACAAGATAACTTTAGAGACCTCAAGTCTAAGGATCATTATACAATCATCATAATGAGAACTTTCATAGACATACAAGTAATGTTTTGAATGGATTTCTTATATCAGGTCAGGTCAATGAACTTGTTCTCTAACAAGCACCTATATGTTTGTTTAAGTATCTCCATATTTTTGTCTATAAGATCGACTAATTCCTATATAAGAAAAACATAACATGTGCTAGTGTTTTTACGTTCTATTAATGTCCAGTCTTAGTAGAAGATTAACTAGGAAGAACTTAAGGTTAATACATAAATGCAATATGAATTTCATAATTATAATCTCATTATAATTTCATTTGAAATGTGTAATTATTTCATGGACTTTATTATATACATCTAAATATGTACAAGATAAAGAATGTCTTTAAATATTTTGTTACTAAACTACAACCAAATCAATTGGCTGTAGGGTAAAACTAATAGTTCCTTCATTGGGTGTCATTGCTTCCATTAGAATACATGACTATCGTTACTACTTTTGGTAGGTTGAAGGTTGAAGAAAATAAACTACTGAAATTGTGAAGAGATGTGTGAGGTTACAAACTAGGAATTATATATAAGGAGCCATAAATAAGACATTTGAATGGGCCAATCAAGGTAGATGGCCAAGCTTCTACTAATTTGGGGTATTATTTCTTGATTCTAGGCTAGTAAATATAGGCCAAGTCTTATAAGGTTTTGGGCTATAATATATAGATAGATAAATTTAACTAAATTTATAAATCAGTTTGTTGTATAAAGGATTAGAACCTACAAATTAGATATGCGTAGTATTTGATGTAACACCCTCTATACGAAACCTATAACTACCCATATACACGAAAACCAAATTCCTATACAAATAATCATGGCATATATTTTTATTCATTTATAGGGACTGTCATCACATATTTGTCTATTCAATGCTATACATATTACATATAACTTAAATTCTTAGTTACAAACTGTTACATATACAATCATCTTTAACCAAAAGATACAATCCAAAAGTACATTTACTACTAATGGTTAGCCTTGGTCCCTACAGATGATCCATGTACCTCACTCCTATTACTTAGACTTGCATAGATTAATACCCGTGCTAAGTTTGAAGCTTAGTTAGGAAACACTTAGTTTGGATGACCACTCAGTCATTTGCTAAGCACACATATTTATAAATATCACAAAATGTATAAATAGTGATGGCATAATCAATCAAGGTACATAATGCAAATATGCTTCAATATATTATTCATATACTGTAAATTTAAATTTATAAGCCAAATATTGATATTCAACGCTTATTAATACAAATTATCAATGAAACTGCTTATCATTATAAATCATCAATACAATCAATACAAATGCTCATCAATACCAATTATTCGTGATGTCATGCTATATTTCTTGTTTATAATTATTTAATTTACTTTCTGTGTTAGGCCTACACATTCCTGTGGGTGTGGATAACGAAAACTGTAGATATCTAAGGATATCAAAATGTAGATACCCAAAAGTATCGAACTATAGATACCCAAAGGCATCAAACTTTAGAGACACTATAATCTTGAAATGAATATGTCATTAGTGTTAAACTGTAGTAGTTGCACTGTAAACCTATAGGCATGCATATCTATCCATCACCAAGGCAATGAAGCAGACACTGTAACATATTCCTTAATCATTTGCCAATTTCATAATTAATATATTGACAAATCATATGATATTCATTTGAAATTATAAAATCTATATTTAAGTTTATACATGCAAGTATAACTTACCATCATTAGAATGGTATCAAAATTACACTTGTATAATCATACTATACACATATAAGTAATAAATATGCATATAAATAATCTATATACATGTAAATTTTCTTTAGCATACATTATGATCAATCTTAAATTTCAATGTTTAATCACACAATTCATATATGGCGATTCATATTTCATTTATTTCTAAGTGTTTACAAAGTTTCATAAACATCTGTAAATTTTTGGATATCATTCGGTAAAAATCAGAAACGAAAACAAACTCAAAATAGTCCAATTTCCTATCCGTCATGTCCCCTACCTAGAATTCATACCTCCACTTGTTCTAAAATTTTCACATAGAAAAAATTCAAATTAGGTTTTGGATCTTCTAGAGACTTAATACCCTATGTCTCTAGTTTCTATAGCATTAAAAATCAGGCCATTTGGACTTCTAAATAATGAGATTTGCACCAAACATCACAAGCTGATCCAAAATAGGGGCGACATCAATCACCATTTTTAATCCCAAATTCCAATGTCATTAAGCCAGGATTAAGTCAGGATCTATTCTAAAATTTTTTATTTTTATGTCTTGTGTTTCATCTCTAACTAAAATCACCCAAATTTAGAGGTTTGTAGGTCAAGTTATAGCCAAAAAAAATGGGACTGGTTCAAACGAACCTAAAACAGAATTTCACTACACATTACAGTCTTGTCATATTCAACCAATTTCATACAAAGTAACACCAAGACCTCATTACAACAACCATTCCATGTCTAAATGAATCTTTGTATCTATTCAAATATATACATACAGAAATTAAATTAAAAGTAGTCTTAAACCTTGAAATTGACTAACTAGCTCTTCTAATACTTTTACTTACTTCTCCTTTAGCTTTGTATGACTAACTAGAAATACCACTAATACATATCTCAATCCCAATTCCAACCTTATAATTCTAACTCTTCATGAGAAAAGCAACAAAAGATAAAGATGAAGAGAAAAACCACTAACGTTTTACCTTGATTTCCACTTAGGATTAACTTGATTCCTTACATGCAAAATGGTGTGATGAAGAAGATAAAATGGAGAGAAAATGGGAAGAGGAAAATTTGACATTCAAAACTCTAAATGTACATCCCTCTCTCCTCTCTTACATGTCCATTTCATGACAGATATGCTTCAATCCTATTGGACACACATACTTTAATCCTATTGGTCACACATGCTTTAATCCTATTGGTTCATGTGTTGATTTTAGGAAATGCACATTTGGTCCTTCTTCTTCCTTTAATTCCCACATTGACATATAATCTCATCAATTAATTTCACTCTCATTAATATTTCACATATAATTATGTATGTCCATGCTTAAATGAACAAATTACCAATTTACCCATGTCTTTTACATTAAGTACCATTATGTCCCTTACTATGCTTAGATGCACTTAATTCTTTACGTTCACTTCTTAATACACCTTAGACATACTATAATGTTGCGAGGGTACATGTTGCGGGCTTACAGTTGATCCTTGATCCTTGATCTTACATGAAGTGTTGTATGCTCTGAAGATTTGACATAATTTGATCTCTTTATTGGTTATGATAAGTCTTAGTTTTGATGTAAATTTCTATAGTAATGGTATGAATTTATATTTGGAAAATATTTATAATGCTCATAGTTTTATTTTAGATGGTTTTATTGTTCTGGATATTGTTTATTCAAATAGTAATATAAGTTATTTTATGTTTACAACATTTAGTGATTCTAATAATGATGCCATTTTGTGGCACACTAGACCATGGCATATTGGTCAAAATTGAATAAGTTGATTCTCTTAAGTAATTTACATCAAGTGGATTTACTGTAAAACCCAAAACTTTTCTTTTCATATGTCTATAAAATTTCATTTCGTATGAATGGTATTTTCGGGTGAATGTAAATTTTATTTTCGCTAAAAGTTGAATTGGGGACCCAACCTTGAATGATTTCACAATGCTTGAGACAAGTATTAAAGTCAAATGATAGCCAAAAAATATTAGAGTTGACTGGTATATAAATGAACCAAAAATAAATTCGATCAGGTGGATTTATGATATATCAAGATTGACCTTGTTTTAAATTATCGTAAAGCAAATTGGAACCACTTTCGGGCTAAAACATAGGGACATAAACCAATCATTAGAGAATCAACCATAGTTAAGGATACTTAAAATAAATCGATCCAGCTTATATGTTGATATGTTTAGGGGTAACATGTTATTAAGTGGACATGAAATTTCTATCGAAATTGGACAAATTTTTCTTAAACCATTTAATTATTTGGACAAGAAATAATACATATATATGTGAATGAGCCTTAAGTGGCAGTTGTCACATACATGAAGAAGTCCTCATTATTTTGGAACAAGAATGCATGAAAACCATATGCTGTCAGGTTTATGAAGGAGTAGCTATGAGGGGTATAAAATTCATTACAAGTGAGGTCAATATATGGTGTGGACACGTGCCAATTTGATGAGACAAAAATTAAAAAAACTTACTATATGTGGGAGATAAGAATTGCTGTGGATGATATAAGAAGTTAATGGCTTAATTAAACAAATATGGTGAGACTTTAAACAATGGACAACTACTGGAAATTAAGCTTGCAATATGTTGGACAGCTTCCAATAACCTATAGCTTATACAAGATGACGGAGGAGCTGCTCCAACTTCATTCCACTGAAGCTTCACTTATCCCTTGGACCAAAATTGATGTTATTAATTAAAGCTACTCTCGTTACTCATAGATCTCCAAGTTATTGCCTTTAAGAAATAATTTTTGCATGTTGTTTAAGCCTTTAACCGTGGATAACACCTCCATCAACGTCAACTACATACAGGGAAAAGATGAGCAACACTTTACCACCTGATTCTTATATGTTAAATCACTCTTTTCCATCCTCTTTAGCTAGTCATGTGAATGCTTAAGATGGAAACATGAAATCCTTTATGAATTGCATGAATGATTAAGCTGATTGCATGGTTAAATGAAGAGAAAAACAGCATGGTAAATGGAGAGAAAAACAACATGGTAAATGGAGAAAAAAATAGTATGTATATTCATATGTCAAGTATGTGGTTCAATGTTATTAATTGGAAACATGTAGATGCTATATATATGGCTTAATGGCTGTTTAATGGCAGCATATATGTTGTACATAATTCAATGGTTCAATGTAAAGAAAATAGAAAGTATATACTATATACGTAATTTAAATGGAAAGAAGATAACATGTATAAATCATGGACATTGTTCAATGGTTGTTTAATGGTTGAATGAAAGGAAAACAACATTTTAATCTTACTAAATGCTAAGATTTTGGCTAAGCCCTTTGTCATAAAATTTGTAAAACAAGGTGGTAAGTTATGAATGTACTTGGCAGGTTTTAGGAACCCTTCAGGGGTCTCCCTCATAGCTGAGTAAGACAATAAAATTTTCTCAATCACCGTAGACTCGGGACTAATAAAGGAAATGTACCCAATATGTGAGGGTGGTTTATGATAAACAATAAACAGTGAGTGTGTATTTAAATTGATTTGTTAAGATGGTTTTTACTTTACTATGAAAAGTATGTTTATGAATAATTCCATTGGTGCTACTACTTGAATTTAAAAGTTAATCTTCATGAGTTTTACATATGCTTTGATTTAGCATTGAATTGAGTTTTGGATGCACTTGGAAACTAATAAGATGTACACATGCTTCCAACTAAGAATGATTATCCCTTAAATAAGTTAGCCCAATTGTATGTGGATGAGATAGTGAGACTTCATGGTACGTTTGAGACTCCATGGTACACTAATTTCTATTATCTCAGACCGTGACCCTAGGTTTACATCAAGATTTTGGCCCAGCTTACAAAAAGCCTTAGGTACACGCTTGAAGTTTACCACTGCCTTTCACCCTCAGACGGATGGTCAGTCAGAGAGAACTATTCAGACACTTGAGGATATGCTTAGATCCTATGTCATGGAGTTTAAAGGGAGTTGGGACACACACCTACCACTGATAGAGTTTTCCTACAATAATAGTTATCAGGCCAGCATTGGCATGGCCCCCTATAAGGTGCTTTATCGAAGAAAATGTAGAACTCTAACTCTAATATGTTGGGATGAGGTAGGTGAAAGAAAACTGATAGGTCCTGAACTTGTGTAAATGAAAACAGATAAAGTTCAAATTATTCGGGACATATTAAAGAAGTTTAGGATAGATAGAAAAGCTATGCGAATAATCGCCATCGAGATCTTGCATTTGAAATTGGAGATAAGGTATTTCTTAAGATTTCCCCTTGGAAAGGCATATTGAGATTTAGGAAACGTGCTAAATTAAGTCTGCATTATATGGGACTGTATGAAGTTACGAAAAGGATTGCATCAGTGATGTATCGATTGAAGTTACCAGGCGAACAAGCAAGGATTCACAATGTCTTCCATGTGTCTGTGCTTTGCAAATATTTAGCTGATCCATCTCATATAATCACAAAGCAACTAGTGAATTTGAAGAAAGATTTGACTTTCAAAGAAGAACTACTGTAAGCTCTTGACCGCAGTGACCAAGTTCTGCGTAATAAGATTATTCCTTTAGTTAAAGTGCTATGGAGGAATCACGCAATAGAAGAAGCTACATGAGAGCCCAAACACCAAATGCGTGTGTTATATCCCCATTTATTTTGAACATGTCATTGTACCTTTGGTTAAATTTCGAGGACGAAATTTTTTGTAAGGAGGGGTAATTGTAAAACCCTAAACTTTTCTTTTTACATGTCTATAAAATTTCATTTCATGTGAATGATGTTTCCAGGTGAATGTAAATTTTATTTTTGCTAAAAGGTGAATTGGGGACCCAACCTTGAATGACTTGACAATATTTGAGACAAGTATTAAAGTCTGATAGCTGAAAAATATTAGAGTTGACTGGTATAGAAATGGACCAAAAATAAATTCGATCGGGTGGATTTATGATAGATTAAGATTGACCTTGTTTTAAATTATTGTAGAGTAAATTGGAAGCACTTTCGGGCTAAAACATAGGGACATAAACCAAGTAAACCAAGTATGAGAGAATCAACCATAATTAAGGATACTTAAAGTAAATTAGTCTAACTTCTATCTTGATATGTTTAGGTGTAACATGTTATTAAGTGGACATGAAATTTCTATCGAAATTGGACAAATTTTTTAAAGCCATTTAATTATTTTGGACAAGAAATAATACATGTACATGTAAATGAGCCTTAAGTGGCAGCTGTCATGTACATGAAGAAGTCCTCCTTATGATTGGAACAAGAATGCATGAAAACCATATGCTGTCATATTTACGAAGGAGTAGATGTGAGGGACAAAAATTCATTACAAGTGAGGTCAATATATGGTGTGGACGTATGCCATTTTGGTGAGACAAAAATGAAAACAACTTGCTATATGTGGGAGATAAGAATTTTCATGGATGATACAAGAAGTTAACGGCTTGATTAAACAAAGATGGTGAGAGTTTAAATAATGGACAACTATTGGAAATTAAGCTTGTAACGTGTTGGACAGTTTCCAACAATGTGTACCTTATACAAGATGATGGAGGAGCTGCTCCAGCTTCATTCCACCGAAACTTCACTTATCCCTTATGCCAAAATTGATGTTATTAATTGAAACAGCTCTCTTCACGCGTAGATCTCTAAGTTATTACCTTTAGGAAATAATTTCTGCATGTTGTTTAAGCCTCCAACTATGGACAACACCTCCATCAACGTCAACTACATGTACAGAAAAGATGGGCAGCACGTTGCAACTTGATTCTGGTATGTTAAATCACTCTTGTCCATCCTCTTTAGCTGGCCACATGAATGTTTAAGTTGGAAACATGAAATCCCTTATGAATTGCGTGAATGATTGACCTGATTGCATGGTTAAATAAAGAGAAAAACAACATGGTAAATGGAGAGAAAAACAACATAGTAAATGGAGAAAAAAACAATATGTATATTCATATCTTAAGTATGTTGTTTAATGGTTATTAATTGGCAACATATAGATGCTATATATATGGCTTAATGGTTGTTTAATGGAAGCATGTATGTTGTACATAGTTTAATGGTTCAATGTAAGGAAAATAGAATGTATATACTATGTACATAATTTAAATGGAAAGAAGCATTGATACGAATTTCGTACCGTACCGGCTGGTATCGGTCAAAAACCGGTACGAAATCATCTAACGTTAGTACCGGTCTCAAATATCGGTCGGTACAGACATTTATCGGTCGGTACCAGCGTCTATCGTTCTGTACCGGCCGGAACCAAAAATTTCGGCAGGTACCGTAAGTTTAGAAAATTGCAAGGACTAAATTGCAATTTCTGAAACTTAA
>JAOTAY010021036.1:0-11350 GCA_025629805.1 Erythroxylum baracoense | reverse complement strand
CGCCACCCTCGCGGGACACGGATCCGGGTATCACCATCGATATCGGGTTCGGGTTCAGCGGGAGTTGGGGTGTTACACTAGGTCTCTCTCGGATTTGACATAATCTCACTCTTTTGCATGACTCTCTAAGCTCTCTCTAGACTCTTGGTGATTGCCACATCATTTTCTATTTATTCTGTAGAATCCTTAGGTTAAATTCGAGGTCGAAACGGTCCATAAAATCTTACGAAAATTGAGTTTTTCTGTCAGCCAGACGCAAGGCACAATCATGGCCTGCTATTTAACGTTTATGTCATGATCGTGGCGTAGTGTGCATGATTATGGCCTGACTTGACGCTCTCTGTCACGATCCTGGCCTACCATGCATGATCATGGCCTATAACTTTGGGCTGAAACTCCTCGAACCTTCGCCGTTCTTCCTCGTTTACCCTGAAACACTAAAAAACACATCACGGCACCTCAAAAATATAACATTTAAGCTCAAAGACTTATTTTAACCCATAAAAATACTAAAACACACAAATTAAAATAATTACACCCTAAATGCGCACACACCACTCAAATTCAAAATAAATAAATAACAATTTCAACCCTTAAACACATGCAATTATACAACTATCAAATAGCACGTACGTTTTTAAAAGCTGAAAGCTTCCTTTTTAGGACATATGCACTCTATTCTGTCAGACTGAGTGGATCCTTCTAAAAATACTAGGGGCCTTCTAAACTAGAAGGATCTTACTTAAGATTAGGACTAGAAGGAGCCTACCAAAAAGAAGTAGCATAAAGAGTTATACAGAAGTAACATCAGATAGTTTGCACATACCAAGTTCTTTTCTTAACACGCAAAATCTATCTTCATAGAGTGGCTTAGTGAAAATATTAGCTACTTGATTTTCAGTATTAACATGCAAAAGATCAATGATTCCTTCTAAAACATGATCTCTAAGAAAATGATGCTTGATTTCTATATGTTTAGTCCTAGAATGATGCACGGGACTTTTTGAAAGATTTATTACACTAGTATTATCATATAATATAAGGATGTGATTAAAGTTTAGAGAGAAATCTTGGAGTTGATGCTTTATCCATAAGATTTGAGCACAACAACTAGCAGCTGATACATTTTCCACTTTAGTTGTTGAAAGACCTGTGCAATTTTATTTCTTGCAAGACTAAGAGACTAAACATCCTCCAAAAAATTGACAGTGACCACTTGTGCTTTTTCGATTGACTTTATTACTTACATAATCTACATCACAATAGCCAATTATGTTAAAAGAATCAGTTTTTAGATACCATAGTCCAAAGTCTATAGTTTCTTGAAGATATCGAAAAATCTTCTTGACTGCTTAAAGGTGGCTTCTTTTTACCTGATTGAAAACATGTAAAAAGGCACACACTAAGCATAATATCTAGTCTTGAGCTTGTAAGATATAGTAGTGACCTAATCATTTCTCTGTACTTTTTCACATTCGTAGCCTTGCCCTCTTCTTCCTTATCAAGTTTAGTTCTAGTGTACATAGGAGAACCCATAAGTTTGGCATCTTTGAAGTGGTACTTCTTAATGAGTTCCTTCGTATATTTGTCTCGGCTAATGAAGATCTCTTTTTCTATTTGTCTTATTTGTAATCTAAGGAATAAAGATAATTCTCCCATTATGCTCATTTCAAACTCCCCCTGCATTGATGCTGAGAATTCTTCACAAAAAGATTGATTAGTGGCACAAAGTATTATGTCATCAACATATATTTGCACTATGAGTAAATCATTCTCCTTTTTCTTAATAAATAAGGTTTCATCTACCTTTCCTCTTTTGAAGTTATTCTCAAGCAAAAAATTACTTAACCTCTCATATCATTCTCGAGGGCCCTCTTTTTGATCATACAGGGCTTTAGTCAACTTCATCACGTAGTCAGGATGGTTTTCATCTCCAAAGCCTGGAGGTTGCTTAAAAAACACTTCTTCATTAATATATTCATTTAAGAAGGCACTTTTGACATCCATTTGGAATAATTTGAAGTTTCTAAAACATGTAAAGGTAAGTAAAATTCTAATCGATTCCATTCTAGCAACATGTGCATAAGTTTCATCAAAATCAATACCTTCCTATTGATTGTAACCTTGAGCTACAAGTCTAGCTTTGTTCTTTACCATCTTACCATTTTCGTTAAGTTTGTTTTGAAAAACCCAACTAGTTCTAGTGACTAACTTGTTTTGCAGACAAAGTACTAGATTCCAAACTTTGTTTTGTCAAATTAATTTAGTTCATCTTTCACAGTTGAAGCCCAATTTTCATTAGTAAGAGCCTTTTCAATGATCTTTGTTTCTTATTGTGAGAAGAGGGTATAAAAGTTATTTTTAAAGGATGATCTAGTTCTTAGACTTTTAGAGGGCTCTCCCAGAATGTACTGATTTGTATCAAAACCTCTTCATTCTCTTGGTGTTCTTCATTGTATAGTCTCCTGCTGAGAGGAAAGAGCCTTCTCTATCCTGGCTTTAGAAGGAGCTTATTGATCTTGTAATTCTGAAGGTACCATAGGTGTTGCTTCAGTCTGCAATATATTTTTAGGAGCTAAGGGATGCTCTTCACAATCTAAGTTAGCTGCTATTGTAGAGGGTAATGCTTCATCAAATACTACGTGTATTGATTCTTCTATCTTCTTTATTCTTTTATTGTAAACTCCATACCCTTTATTAGCAGTATTGTAACCCAGAAAGATGGTTTCATCTGATCTCGCATTGAACTTTCTAAGATTGTCTTTTCCATTATTTAGAATCAAGCACTTGCAGCCAAATGCTCAAAAGTAAGTGACATTCGATTTTCTTCCTTTCCACAACTAATCGAGGATCTTTTTCAGAATGGGTCTTATAAGGCACCTGTTAAGAATGTAACAAGTACTTGACACGACTTCTGCCTAACAACCATGAGGTAGACCACTTTCGCATAGCATTATTCTGACCATATCAATAAGAGTCTTGTTCTTGCTTTTAACCACTCCATTTTACTAAGGAGCCCTTAGACATGAAAAATTGTGAGATATGCCATTTTTGTTACAAAAAACTTCGAATTCTGTCTTTTCAAATTCTTCTCCATGATCACAATGTAATGTAGTATCCTTTTTCAATTTGAATTTTTTTGTAAAACTTCTCAAAGACTTCAAAAGTATCATCCTTAGTTGATAGAAAATAAACCTATCAATCTGGAATAATCATCTACTAAAACAAAACCATAATGTTTACCACCAAAATTTTGAGTCCTAGTGGGGCCAAATAGATCTATATGCACAAGTTCAAGCGATTGATTAGTATACACGATATTTTTAGGAGGAAAGTTGCTTTTAACTTGTTTACCTTTAAACAAGCCTCACAAACCTGATTGCTTTCAAACTTCAAAGTCAGTAGTCCTTTCACTATCTCATTTTTCGAAAATTTTGATAGAATGCTCATACTAGCATATCCAAATCTTCTATGCTAGATAAAAGAATCCTTTTCTATAGAAACAAAACACTTAACATTTTGTTAAGACATATCTTCCAATTGAGCACAATATATGTTCTGATTTCTAGGACCAACAAATATAATATTGTCATTAAGAATATCAATAATTTCACAATGTGATGCATATAAATTAACTCTATAACCCTTATCATATAATTGACTTACACTCAATAAGTTAAGTGTCAATCCATCAACAAAAAGAACATTATTAGTAGAAGTAGAGTTAGAGTCACCAATTTTACCAACTCTGGTGACTTTTGCCTTTTTATTGACAAAGACAACATTACCCCCATCTTTTCTTTCAATGTAGTTAAAATTTAACATTTCACCTGTCATGTGTCTCAAACAGCCACTATCAACTATCCATTGATTTCTCTTGTCTCTATTTTGAAGCATATCTGTAGAAAGTATTATCTCATTTTAGGTACCCACATTTTTTTGGTTTTTTTTAGGTTAGTAACTTAACCTTTCAATCTCCAAACATATATTTGAGATAATTTATCCTTTTTACGAAATTTACAAGAATGACTAATGTGACCATGTCTACCACAAAAGAAGCATAACACAGATGAATAAGAATTGCTATAATTTCTACCAAGTGTTAGGTTTTTATTGTTTTGTCTATAGCTACTGTTGGATTTAACAAATAAGTTCTTGTATGGCCTAACATTATTATTTTCATTGTAACCTATTATAGCTTTATCTAAAATGCACTTATCACTACCGAGTAGTGCATTAGAGTTGTTCCTTCCATCAACAAACTTTGCAAGATCTTTTTCTGGAGATAAGATATTTCCTGCATATTTGTCTTTCTCAAGTTCTAGGGCAACAATCTTTTCTTCTAGCTGTCTCACTTTATCAAAATAATTTTCAAGCAAAGTATTTTCCAACTTGGCTAATATTTCTTCCATAACTTCCTTTTCATAAACTTTTTGCTTATAATCAACCTTAAGAGACATATTCTTGGTTGTTATATTTTCATTCACAGATTATATTGATTTAATCTTACTCTTCAAGAATGCTTCATTATTCTTAGACTTCTCATCTTCTTTGAAGTACTTCACCATCAATTTTTTATAATGATCAAACAATTCATGATATGCATTTCTCAGTTCATCAACTTCACTATCAGAGTCAGAATAATATGCCTCATCGTCTACTGATTCAACTATGAAGCAAACATTGCTAACTTCTTCTAGCTCTTTTTCTTCGAAGTTTTCAAAATCCTCATCTAACCAAGCAGCAATCATTGCTTGCTTCCTAGGTTTTCTATTTTCTATTTTGTTCTTGAAGAAGAAGACATTTTGTTCTTGTGTGTCTAGGCTTCTTGTGGTAATAGCATATGATTTGATTGTTTTGTGCATTGTTATTACTACTGCTGACTTTTGGTAGGGACCTGTTGTTTCTGATTTTCCTATTCCCTTCTCTTTTTTTCATCAGCTTCTTTTTATAAGCTGTCATATTTCCTGACCATGAATTGAATCCGTCATCTCCATCTATTTGCAACTCAGTTTTGTTTTCATCACCTATTGATTCATCAGTTGCTTTTATTTCCATTCCTCTTTTGTATAAGTGTAACATTCCGTTTTCCCATTGTTAAGAGTTAGAACCCGAGAATACTATACATGAGAGATATTGTTGAGACATTAGGAATGCATTTCATGCTCATGAATAATTTAGCATACATACACGTGAATTTGATTCTTGCACGCATTATAATAACTGTTCATGCACTCATTTGACATTTTTTAGGTATAAATGATTTTAATGTGATTGTGATGTGAATTGTGGATTATATGTCTTGAAAATTAAGTAAGGGTGTATGAATATTGATTTAGAATTTTTGGTGAAATTTAGGAAATTTTTGAAATTTTGAGTATATTTGGGACTAGGAAAAATTCCAAGTGGCAAGACAATTGATAAATGGTAGTGGTAATAAGTGATGAATGATAATAGAAATAATTGGCATATGGCTTTAGGATTTAATTACAAGTGTCATAGAAAATTAGGAGACAATTGGATTAGAACTTGGAGACAAATAGACTAGTTATTAAAAAGGGTTAAATGGAATCATAGGGAGGTGACAAGTGTCACTACCACTCACCACTCATCCCACATGATTTTTACATATGAAAGACTAACATTTTTATTGTCTTTCATTCTTATTTTACGACATATGCTTCTTTTCTTCATCTTCTTCATCTCTTCTTCTTCATTTTCACGACACTCTCTTCTCCAAGAATCAACGTTGAACCTTGCATTCTTCCATCACTAGCTACTTCAAAGTCCTTGCTATCTTTTCTTCTTAGTAAAACCTATATATTCCACCTGGGTAAGATGATGATTGTGTGATGCATAGAAGAAGCTAGGGTTATGAAATTTTGCAGAAGCTTTGAGTAAATCAAGTAAGTGGCATATTAATTTTCATGGGTTGTTTGAATGTGAAACAAATATGGTGATTATTTTGATATTAAATGATTATGATAATAGTGACCAATATATGTACATCGTGGATGAAGAATGAGAATATTGCTGTCTTATTTTTGTGTATATGGTGAGTAATAATTTATGAAGTGTTATAGAGATGCTTTTAGGATAGATTTATAATGTAAATGATGTATGAAAATGACCCAAAATGTTAAGTAATAAATGGACATATTCATGGCTGGTTTTGTGTTTATGATTAACAATAAATTATGAGTAGTATTAAAGATGCGTTTGAGATGATCAATAAAGAAAATGGTGGTAAAATGAGAATTGAAAGTTGAAAATGAAGAGATGTGATTATATTTTATTTTTGTGTGATAATGAAGGTAGGAAGTTGATGAATGAATATATATGTTGTGTTTTTATTTTGAGAATATAAAAATCATAAGGACAAGATAAATTGTGGATGAATTAGGTTACGAATTAAGGGTACAATGAAAGAGGAGATTTATGTTTAAGAAAGGTGTTAATAATGCTCTTGGATTGGGAAGGAGTAAGGATTTAGTAAACTAGAATATGAAGATGATATGTTTTGTTTTATATATGATTGATGAACCTCAAGTTACAAATTGATGTATGCTTGATATTGAGATAGAAATGAGGAGAGAATTAAAGGGGAATGAAGTATAAATGATTGACTTTGCATGAGATGTCTTGAATATAACAAGGAGAAAGTTATAAATACATGCATGATAGGATTTCAAGAATAAATGAGGTTAAGTGAATGGTGATGAATTAAATGAGTAAAGTTTTGTGGATTTAATGCAACTAATATGGTAGATGAATTAGGATGTAATGAGTTGTATATATGGATGTGACTAATGGAAAATTTGTTGTGAAATTGATGTCAGTACATTTATGTTGAACTTATGAGAATGGAGGAAGGCAAAAGTATTGTTCTGTCACGATCGTGGTAGAATCTCCACGATCGTGGCCAGTCCCACGAGTTTCTGTCATGATCGTGGGAGGAACCACCACGATCATGGGCAGACACATAGAATAAAAAGTGCTCTTTTGAGTGATGTTTGAACCAACTAATGTCAAGGTACTTCATTGTGATGTATTTAGGCTTAAATAAGACCTAGAATTAACCTAGTTTGTTGGATACGGTGATAAAAGTGAGTAAAGTGTATTAAGTATTAAAGAATGATTGAAAGATGATGTGAATGATTAAAAGATGTGAATTAAGGAAATATACATGAGATTATCATTGAGCATGCATTATACATAACATATATATGTATGTGTATGATTGAGTATTGATGTGATTGTGCAATTTAGTAATGTGTAAATGTGTATGTGTTTCATGATATAGAAGAGTAATTAGAGCAACAACATCCAGACATTGCTGGGATATCGAGGCAATAGCTATCTAGAGCATACTATGAGTAACCTAGATGGTCTCATATTGATTAATTATTTTGTTTAAATTTCTGCATTGAATTATTATGTGATGTGAACGACATGATTCCAAACATTGAATGTCCGAGGCGTTTGATGCATGAAAATCATATTGAAAGTGCTCATTGTATGTGAATTCGACATAAATAAGTGTACTCAACATTATTGTTGAATGTCAGACTTAGGTCCAAAGAAAAAATGTGAATATGAATGTGAATGATCGAACACAAGTGATTGACTGAATACATATGATGCATTTCATTACATGAATACATGACAAGATAAAGGTAGTATTAACCAGATTTGCCAACGAAAAAGAGCTTAAAGCTCAAAATTTGGTAAGAGCCTTTAGCTCACTACGTATAATAAGCCTGGTATTCTCAACGAATACGAGACAGTTATTAATAAGCCCAATATCCACAATGGATACGGGACAGTGAAAAAGGCACTCAGTCACAATAACGTAATAATTAAAAGTGAGTCTCATGAGCATTGCATATACAATTTGATAGGAATTATATGAATGATTAAATTGAGTTGTATGAACTATTCTGAACATCAAATGAGAAATAAATGAACAAAATTATCTTTGATTGAATATGATGATTAATGAAGTGATGTGAATTATGTGGTTATATGAATTGAATATGAATTGTGGTGTTATATGATATAATTGAGCACATCGATGATGGCTTTTTACTGAGTTCTTAAAACTCACCAAAATTGCAACATTGACTTTTAGGTACAAGTGAGATGACTTAGTTACTAAGACGTTCTAGAAAAAGCTTAGTATTGCTTTTGGATAGAAGAAATGACTCAAAGGTCAGTCAGTTGAGACTGAAGTGATAGATAGAATTTTTATATAATTCCTTATGTATGTAGCATATTTTGTAAATAGAGTTGTAGATTCTAATAAGTCTTGATATTGTATTTATATATGGATGATGTATGTAATGCTACGATGTACATTATGTTTTATGAAATGAAACTGAGGAATTGAGTATTATACATTGAGTATTGTGTTTTAAATTTTGATGTTGTTATAAGTGATGTGATTGCTCTAGCTAAAGAGAACAGAAAGAGTTTTCGATCAGATGGACTGCGAGTTAGACGAGAAGTTTGACTATGTAGTTTCCTTACTACAAGGTCCAGCATACGAATGGTGGAAACCTGTTCCAGGCAGTACCACTAGTCCTTTTAACTTAAAGTGCGAAGACTTTCTGAAAGTCTTCAAGGAGAATTACATACCCAAGATCTACCTGGACAAAAAAATCAAAGAATTTTTGGATCTGAAGCAGGGCAATCTATCAATAGCAGAATATGAAATAAAGTTTAATGAGCTGATGTAGTATGCTACTGCCTTGATTCCTATCGAAGAGGACAAGTGTAGGAGATTCGAAGATGGGATGAATATGGAAGTTTTGACGAGGCTAGCTATTACGAACTTGAGCAGTTTCTCTGAGTTGAGAGCAGCCTCGATCCAAAAATAGCAACTATTGAGAGATGATCAAAGGGAATAAAAATAAAAATCTAGAATGAAGAGGCCTAGTGAATCTCAAGGTGGTTCTGGTAGAAGGTTTAGTAACCATCAGAACATATCCTTTCGACCACTGGCTAGATCAAGACAGACGAGGTTCAGATAGAAGGGTAGTTTTGTGCAGTCTGGCAGTGGAAAAAGTGCAGTATCGGGATGGCTACCAAATTGTGAACATTGTAGGAAGAAGCATAGTGGTGAATGCTAGAAATTATCCGGAGCTTGCCTTCAGTGTGGCTCTTTTGATCATCAAATCAGAGACTGTTCCACAGTTTATAGAACACAATCTGGAAGAAAAGGAGGAGTGGTAATAAACACAACTATCCAACAGAACCAAGCTAGTAGGTCTAGATAGAGAGGCTGTGATAGAGGTAGAATGAGTTTTGGGAGTCCTACTATTAGGACTGAGGTACGGACCAACCAACCATAGTCTCAGGCCAGACTTTATGCAATGAGCAAAAAGAAGGCTCAAAATTCTCCAGATGTCGTTGCAGGTGTGTTTCATATCTTTATTTATGAAGCTTTTGCATTGCTAGATCCTGGATCTATGCATTATTCTATCGCACAGTATCTAGCATCTAAGTTGTATTGTGATAAAGAACTATTGAAGCATGGTTTAGAGGTGAGTACACCGATAGGTAGTACCACAGTAATAGGAGAAGTTTGTAAGAGATGTATAATTTGGGTAAATCAGGCAAAATTGGAAGCAGATTTAATTGTATTACAGTTACTAGAGATAGATACTATTCTAGACATAGATTGGCTCACTGTTTATAAGGCTATTATAAACTGCTATAGTAAGGAGGTAATATTAGAATCTCCTAATCAATCGAGGTGTTAGTTAAGCAGTGCCAGTTAGATTGATTTCATTCATAAGTGCACTGAGATTGATCAGAGGGGGATGTGAGGCTTATCTGGCCTACATAGTCAATACTCTCATTTAACATAATGTGCAGGACATTCCTGTTGTTAGGGAATTCCTGGATGTGTTCCCGCAGAGTTATCTAGTTTACCTCTAGATAGGGAAACAGAGTTTACGATTGACTTAGTTCTTGGTGTTGCTCCTATATCTATTCCTCCATATAGGATGGCACCTGTGGAACTAAAGGAATTGAAGCTCAGTTGCAGGAGTTGTTGGAAAAAGGTTTCATCAGACCCATCGTATCATTATAGGGAGTTCTAGTCCTATTTGTGAAGAAGAAAGATGGGACTCTCAGACTGTGCATCGATTATAGAAAACTAAATCGAGTAACAGTGAAGAATAAGTACCCATTGCCTAGAATTGATGATTTGCTTGATTAGTTGCAGGGAGCTCAGGTGTTCACTAAGATGGACTCCAGATATAGGCATTATCAATTGAAGATAGTCGAGGTTGATGTACCGAAAAGTGTGTTCTAGAGTAGGTATGGACATTTGGAGTTTGTAGTAATGTCGTTTGGGTTAACTAATGCCCCAAGTGCATTTATGGCTTTGATGAATAAGGTATTTCAATCCTACCTGGATCATTTTGTGATTGTATTTATCGATGATATTTTAGTTTATTCAAAGAGTAGAGAAGAGCGTACTGAGCACTTGAGAATAATTTTACAGATTATGAGGGAAAAATAGTTGTATGTTAAATTTAGTAAGTATGGATTTTGGTTGGATCGAGTAGTGTTTCTGGGTCATATAGTAACTGGACAAGGCATACAAGTGGATCCAAAGAAGATAAAGGTAGTAATGAAGTGGGAAGCTCCAAAGAATGTGTCTAAGATCTGAAGTTTCCTTGAATTAGTCAAATATTATCGGAGGTTTATCGGGGGGTTCTCATTAATCTCATCCCCTCTGACTAAACTCCTGAGGAAGAATGTGCCTTTCAGATGGAATGACGAATGTTAGAGGAGTTTTGAGGAGTTAAAGCATCGGTTATCTACAACACTAGTGTTAAATATTCCATCTAAAACTGCAGGTTATATGGTGCATAGTAATGCTTCGCATCAAAGATTGGGATGTGTATTAATACAGTATGGCAAAGTAATAGCATATGCATCGAGACAACTAAGGTCTCACAAGATTAATTATTTGGTACATGATTTAGAGCTTGCTGCAGTGGTTTTTGCTTTAAAGATATCGAGACACTATTTATATGGAGAGACATTCCAGATATATACTGATCATAAGAGCTTGAGGTATCTGTTGAGTCAAAAAGAATTAAATATAAGACAGGGGAGATGGATAGAGCTATTGAAAGACTATGACTATACAATTGAGTATCATCTGAGAAAAGCTAATGTGGTAGCTGATGCTTTGAGTAGAAAATCAAATAGTAGTGTAGCTCAAATTCAGATATCGAGGTTACAGAGTCCAGTTCTGTAACATCCCGGTTCCATAGAACGGGTCGGACCAGAGAAACGGGTCCAAGTGAGGTAAATAAGAGAAATTAGGAAA
>JAOTAY010021035.1:0-11353 GCA_025629805.1 Erythroxylum baracoense | reverse complement strand
GCTTCGTTATCTTAGGTTATGTGTCGGAATGACCTACGGGCGTTCCGGTACGTATCCTAGGGTAATGGGGTGTTACACTAACAACATAGGAGGCTAGTTTAAATCCCAAGGACCACCTAGTTTCCAATAGGAGAAACCAAACATAATGGACTCAAAATTGGACAAGATTGGAGACATGAACGAGGCTCATAAGAGACTTGAAGGTAAGTTTGAGCAAGTCTCAAAGAATCATGCCTCCTCAATACAAAATCTGGAAGTACAAGTGGTCCAACTGGCAGAAACGTTATCGCCCAGGAATGCAGGAATGCTCCAAAGTAACACAGAGTCTAACCCGAAAGAATGAATCATGGTCATTCCCCAGGCCACTAAGGAGAAATTGAACTAACCTGAACATAATGGAGGAAAGGACAAGAAAAGGGTTGATAAGAATTGCTTTCAAAGTGAATTGGAATTATAAACAATTAAGGAGCATATACCTAAAAGCTCTTGCCCCATCCTAGAGCAACTAAAGCCAAATCCATTCAAGGACAAAGAGAAGGTAGAAATATAAAAGAGTAAGGAAAACTCTTTGCTAGCAAAGCACAAATTTCTAGAAATCAAAAAGTATCAGCCTTTGATTCCATACCTGACTAAGGCAATGAGGAAGTACAAAGAACTGAACTAAGTGATGTTATTAATCGTAATTTTCTGATATATGTAAGTTTTAATATTTAACCTTGATAATCCATAAGCGTAAAGGTCATTCGTGTAATACCTAAGATGTTGATCCCACGAGGAGGGTTAATGTAATCCTAAAATCTAAGGCCAAAATAATTTGCAATAATTCAAAATGTAAAAAAACTATGGCAAGAATTTAATTCAATCATACAACTCAATTCCAATAATCAATTACGAAAATATTAACAAAGTACCATTTGCAATACACCCATTCAAGAATCGACCTAAGGAACTATTAATTCAAAGAAAGGTGAATTTTTACCTATCTTTAATGTTAACCTAATTGATTATGAATTATTAGATTATTGGTCCTAGATGACCCTAGGATTGATTACTCTCTCTCGAGTTATAACCATTAACCGTAAATTGTAAACCTTAATTATATTATGGAAAAATGCAATCGCTCAATTAACAATCTATTCAAAACTCTAATTAGATCTGAGGTTTTCCAATAGACTACTGAGAACCTATATGAGATCTGTCTTCACATAATTACTGATTTGATTAATTTCTCATTCTTATGAAATCACCGAACTCTCGTTAGCCCAATTTAATTATTTTTCATTCGATTCACCCTCTCAGTCTAATACCTAATTATGAAATCAGAGAAATCAATCACAATGAATCTAAATAATATAAAACAATTAGATTTTTAATAAATCAGGATAAAAACAACCCAAAGGTGAGTATAGACATCCTCAACTTTCACGCAATCTTATCATCAACAGTTATTCTAATTCTATATGAAAATACACTGGAAATAAGATTGTAATGGATGATAGATGCAGCAATGATGAGAAACCTCCTATTCTGAGAAGTACTTTGCGTCAGCTTCTTCTCCACGTCTCTCTTCCTTATTCTCTTTCTCAATCTTTTGATAAACTCTCTCTAGGGTGTCCTAATGGTGGCTGACGTAAAGGCTCCTCATTCTCTTCTTTTTGTTCTATTTATGTTCTTTTATGTTTAGGGTCAAACTAAGGTTTTTCCAAGGTCTGAATGGTCTAAAAAATCCCTTAAAACGTAAAGTTTAGAACTGGCTGTGCATTTACCCAATGTAGGCCATGATCATGACCTACTTCTAAGCCTTCTGTAATGATCGCGTCATGTAGTCCACGATCGTGGGACAACTCTGGTGCTTCTATCACAATCGTGGCCTATTATGCCATGATCGTGAGCCGTTGTTTAAGCTTAAAGACTTATACTAACCCATAAAACACTTAAAACATAAATAATTAAAGAACTAACGCAATTCTAACCTAAACGCATATTAAATGATTGAATTAATAGCTAAACACATATCAAGCTAAGCTCTAAAACATGATGCAATTCACAATTTTCAACATCCCCACACGTAAACGTTTGCTTGCTCTCAATTAAACAAAGACAATCAAATAAGTCAAGAAAATACAAAACACGCATATGCAATAATGAGACAATGACTTCAACTTACTGAGACAAATTTAACTATAAACACAATCCTTCAAGTCATTATAACTTATTAACAAGCAAGATCTGCAACTAAGCATCTTGTATTAAATAAAAAAATTAATCAAAATGTTAATACTGAGTCTATTCATCTCTATCACTTACATACAAACATTGATAATCATTCAGTCAAAACAAAAGTGTAGGTATTCCTCAGTAGGTTTTCATGAAAAATCAAGCTATTAAAAACTTTAGTAGGTTTTTATTTGAAAACATTCTTTTTGTTGATTTTTCTTTAAGGACATGAACCTAGTCTTTTACACCGAGGCAGACATTTGTGATGAATGTCGATCTAGTTACTCAACTAAGTCATGTTGTTATTACGCTGCTTGGTTGGAATGTCATTATAGCCTTTTTATATAAAGGCACACGTTTGTTCTGCTTGTTGATCTGGTTACTCAGCTATATCACATTCTCTACTGGCTACTAGCTCTATTCATAACCCTAAGGTCAGCGGAATAGTTATTTTAGTTAAAATTATACAACTTTTTTTTTAACACTAAAATTTTACCTATCTTATTGCCTTAACAAAACATTCTCATGAAAATGTACTAATAATGTCACTTATTTGATTGGCCTAAAATTATAGGTGAATATGGAAAATTCCTAGGGTGAATGGACTAACATCGTATCCTAATTAACCAGCATATTTAGCCTTATGTAACTTAGGTCACTAATTTTACAAGCTAGTAAATCTTCATAACTTAAATGGTTATGTTTAAGGCTAAATCTATCCCGTTAAGTCCTAGCCATTGACTCATTCACACAATTCACATCATGCAACCTAAACAAACTATCATACAATATGCAAAATTCACACTCAAGGTAAAAAAACACACAACCTTTCCCACACTTGAACAACACATTGTCCTCCATGTGAGAATGATACATACAAGCATAAAAGGGGGAATTAAACAATATGCGGTAGACAAAAGAACAAAATACTAAAAAAAATGAAAAGAAAAAGGTTAGAACTCAAAACCATCATGGTGACTGAGGTGGTGATGTGTCAGAGGTAAAGACTAAATGCGCTTAATGCTGAATTGACTTCCCTATCTTGTAATTGATTCATAGAGAGTGAGGGAATTCATAGGGCAATGCATTCTGCATCATTGTTATTTATTTATGGAAATGAAACAACTTTAACTGCATAACAATTTAAATCTACCCTAAACATGCTAATTTATGGTCATTAGTTTGACCTTGCATCCATGGAAACTCAGTCAGGATCAATTATGAGTGGCTTGTTTCCACCCCTTTTGTACAACTTCAGTTTTGTAACCTGTAAGTAAGCTACAAATTGCAAAATGATTAGAATGACAATATTGATAAAATTATGAAAACCAATTAAGCTTAGTAATGTCCTTTCCACTAGCAACCTGTTAATAAAATAGGGAATAATGAAACTCCTTAAATCTTATATTAAGTCTAGTAGTTTGTTTGATAAAAAGGTTAGCTACTTTTGTTCTTCCATAGTCACTCCCTTTTCTTGTTCTTCTTTTGCTTTATGAATAGAGACTTTCATAGCTTCTTCAAACTCGATGTCCGTTATCATCTGTTCTTCATTCTTATGCTCCTTTAAGGATTCAACATCATCAACTCTTATGAATGGCATTCTCAGTAGGTATGGTAGAGGAGTAACATAAGGAGAGTCCTCATTCTTTTCTTCATCCTTTTTCTGCTTCTCTTCGTCTTCTACAAAGTGAGTTTCAGTTGGTCTACCTGTTAATTCTCCTAACTCTTTCCCACTCCTAAGTATGATAGCCTTAACTTGCTCTCTTGGATATACTTCTGTGTTGCTTGAAATACTTCCCATAATTTTTATAGATATCATATTGACAAGCTGTTCCACTTGAACCTCTAGGTTGAGAATAGAAGAGGCATGAGTCCTTATTGCATGGTCAATTTGCTCTTTTAACCTTTTCTGGGCCTCATCTATACTTATGAGCTTGTCCATGATCTTGTCCAGTTTGTAATCATAGTCACTGTAATTATCCTGTTGAAATCCATGTGACACTTGAGCTCTAAACTGAATCTCAGTATTGTTAAACCAATGAAAATTTAGGTAGTTATGCCACCCCAATTGGTATATGTTGGAATAAGAATTGCTATCTCCACTTGTGGTCCATTAAAGTTGAATTTCTCCACATTGTTGTTTTCTCCTAAGAAGTAATCAGTTGTGATATAGCTTTCTTATCCACATGATTCATATTCGTGCTGCATTGTTGTGACTGGAGAGGAAGAGGTAGCTTTCAGGCTATTTAATTGCTCAGTTAGGTTGTCAATCTCAGCCTACAATGTTGTCATTGAATTTGAAGCAATCATTCCTCCTAGGTCCCAAAAGTTTGACTGCTGTTTACTTTATTCCAATGTCCAAAGATAACTAGTGTATGCCATGTCTTCTACCAGATCGTATGCTGCTTTAACTAATTTCCTCATGAATAATCCTCCAGTAATTATGTCTATAGTGCTCCTTGTGGGTGGATTAACTCTAGTGTCGAATGTTTGCAATAGGAATTTTTTGGGTAGGTTATGATGAGGACAACTCCTTTGCAACTCCTTATACCACTCCCATGTTTCGTATAAAGGCTCCCCATTATTTTGCTGGAAATTGTTAACTTCCTTTATTAGTCTTGTTGTCTTGTTTAGGGGGAAATATTTTTCTAGAAAAACTCACACCAACTGCTCCCAAGTTGTGATGTTGGCTGGGTGGAGAGAATTCAACCATACCTTGGCTCGATCCCTAAGTGTAAAGGGAAAGAGCCTAATCCTAATAGCATCCTCTGATATCCCAATATATCGAAAGGTGTCACAAATTTCTAAGAAATTAACTAAATGAGTATTGGGATCCTTATTGGATAATCTGTAGAATTGTACATTGGTTCGTAGCATGTTTAGCAGTGATGGTTTGATCTCGAACGTATTTGCTTGCACTGGTGGTTACATAATCCCTTGAGATAGGCATTGAGCTGTGCCCTCATGACTTCCACAAGGGTCTATCGCTCTCCATGATGTATTTCCTCCACCGCCGTTCTTTCAATCTCTTTTTAGCATTCATCTCTTGAGATTTCCCATTATTGTTTGGTGATATCTAAGTTGATGTGTCGTCTACTTTATGCCTAACTCTTTTTTTTCACAAAAGATAGTGAAAAATCCTTAAACTACAAGACTTAAACTATTCTACAGCTCCTCGACAACGACGTCAAAAACTTGATCGCAATTTTCTGATATATGTAAGTTTTAATATTTAACCTCGATAATCCGTAAGTGTATGGGTCGTTCGTGTAGTATCTAAGGTGTTGATCCTCCGAGGAGGGTTAATCTAAACCTAAAATCTATAGCCAAAATAATTTGCAATAATTCAAAATGTAACAAAACTAAGGCAAGAATTTAATTCAATCATGCAACTCAATTCCAAGAATCAATTATGAAAATATTAACAAAGTAGCAATTGCAACACACATATTGAAGAATCGACCTAAGGAACTATCAATTGAGAGAAAGGAGAATTTTACCTATCTTTAACGCTAACCTAATTGATTGTAATTATTGGATTATTGGTCTTAGACGATCCTAGGGATGATTACTCTCTCTTGAGTTATAACCATTAACCCTAAATTGTAAACCCTAATCAGATTACAAAAAATTGCAATATCTTAATTAACAATCTATCCAAAACCCTAATTAGACCTGATGTTTTCTAATAGACTACTGGGAACCTATGTGAGATCTCTCTTCACACAATTACCGATTTGATTAATTTCTCGTTCTTATTAAATCACCTAACTATCGTTAGCCCAATTTAATTATTTTCATTCAAGATAAGACAACCCAAAGGTGAGTATAGACGTCCTTAACATTAACACAATCTTATCATCAACAGTTATTCCGATTCTATACATTAATAAAATTCAAAATACACCGGAAACAAGATCAGAATAGATGATGGAGGCAGCAACATCGGGAAACCTCCTATTCTGGGAAGTACTTCGCGTTGACTTCTTCTCCATGTCTCTCTTCCTTCTTCTCTTTCTCAATCTCTCGATGAAATCTCTATAAGATTTCTCAATGGTGGCTGATGCAAAAGCTCCTCTTTCTCTTCTTGTTATTCTATTTATGTTCTTTTGTGTTTAGGGTCAAACTAGGGTTCTTTATGGGTCTAACAGGTCCAAAAAATCCCTTGAATTGTAATATTTAGAAGTGACTATGTATCTGCCCGACAGAGGTGACGACTATGGCCCTACAGGCTAGGATTGTGGCCTTCTTCTAAGCCTTTTATCATGATTGTGGCATGTAGGACACGGTCGTGGGACAACTCTAGTGCTTCTGTCACAATCGTGGCCTGTTATGCCACGATCGTGGGCCATTGTTTTGGCCTCAGTGTCTTCAAAAGTTCTCTATTCTTCAATGTTGACCCTAAAACACTAACAAACACATCAAGGTACCTCAAAAACATAATATTTAAGCTCAAAGACTTGTACTAACCCATAAAACACAAATAATTAACAAATTAACACAATTCTAACCTAAACATATACTAAATGATTGAATTAATAGCTAAACACATATCAAACTAAGCCCTAAAACATGACGCAATTCACACTTATCAGTTATGGACGTGATAGAACAATTGAAGACATCGCTCACAATATTGGAATCGATCAAAGAGAAGGTAAAAAGGGAACTATCAGAGGAAAAAAACCCCAATGTAGTATAGAAGGAGGATCTAGGAGATTTTTACATCCCCTGTATTATTAGTGGTGTTAAAATATATAGGGCATTTGCTGATTTAAAGGGGAGCATAAATATGATGCCTTATACCTTAAGTCAAAAATTCGGGGTAGGAGAGATAGAACCCACTAAGATGCTTGTGAAGACAGCAGATAGAACAATTCATCGACTAAAAGGTATCATTAAAAATGTGTACGTTTAGATTGAAAAATTTACCTTCCCCATAGACTTCTTCATTTTGGATATAGAAGAAGATGTGGAAACCTCAATGGTCCTTCGACGATCATTTTTGGCCACTACTGGTTCAATTATTGATGTTGATGGGGTGAACTGAATTTGCAGGTAAATGACCGTCATTGTTTCTAAGAACAAGAAAAGTTCTACCATACCTATGCCCATCATAAAAAAAAAGAGTCTTAAGGACAAATGGAGCATATTGATGCTTACAAAGGTTCACCTAAGAAGGAAAAATTATGAAGGAAACGGCAAAAGAAAGTGAAGAAGAATGACGATGGAAACCATAACCTGGTAGCTCATGTGTAAAATATAAGATCTATAACTACGCTACCATTGCACTTATTTAAACCACCCTGAGAAAAGAAAGGCGTTGAGCTACTGATGGTAAAAGAAGTGCTACATGGGAAGCAACCTATAGTTTTATTGCTTGTTATTTCCTCTACAGTATTAGATAGTTTGGAATTTCATTATTTGTGTGTTTCGCTTCCAAATAAATGTCTTGGAAGAATGGAGGTCAATTTTGACATAGGATGATCGGGAAGGAAAGCATAATAAGGTGATAAGTGAGAATAAGAAGTTAAGGAAGGATCTAGGTGGTGAAATCATGAATAGACAAAAATTTGACAATGTATAGGGAATCTTCCTGATATGATCGTGGCATTCGACTGGTTAAGGGTAACGTTCATAGCCTACGATAAGACAAAATAGGGACACACATTTTTTAGCTGAAATTTTTTCAAATTTACCCTTTTTACCTCTTACTCACCTATATATTTACATCTAGCCTCATTTTTTCATTAACTTTCATTTTCATTCTCTCTCTTTAAACCTATGACTCAAATTCTCTTCTCTTTAACCACTTCCTAATCTTCACATTCTCTCCAAAACTTTTGCATCACTCTCAATCTCATAAAGCTAAAAATCAAGCAAACTGTCAAGTGCATCCAACCCAATGGGAAAATCTAAATATTGGGCCGCGGTTAAAGGAATAGGGCAATGGATTACGGAGCACCTTTCCTAATCTTTTCAAAAGAGGAAGGTAATCGATTTCACTCCCTTATCTTTAAGCAAATAATAGTTCCTAAATACTTTGATTTTAATATGTTGTATACCATAGGATTGAGAGATAAGGTTGAGAACCTAGGAGAAAGAATTCAATAGGGAAAGTCGTATATTTTTAGTATCCTGTTTACAAAGAGTTAACCCAAAGTTCTTTACCTCTCTTCCATATGAATCTAGTAGCCCAAAGGCCCTGTGGTTTAGGTTGCAGGGTCAACCATACGAGCTTAATCATGAAATTTTGTGTGAAATTTGTAGTTTTCTCGAGCCATCCATAGTGGATAAGCACGATGACTTCCATGCTACCCAATATTGGACTAAACTTACTGGGTTAGAGCATTTCGATGCTAAAAATGCTCACAACATCATAATCAAAAGCCATGAACACTTGTTATTGCACAACTTCATGTGTTAAATAGTATTTGACAAAACTGAAAATAGCAAGTATTCAATTAAATAACTTTTCCTATTATGGTGCATGGACCATAACATTCCAGTATGCACCTCTACCCACGTTTTCGATGCAATTATTGCTGCTCTACATAAGAGAAGCAATAATTTAGGTATGAGTTACTTGGTTTCAGTCATTGTTGAGTACTATGATGTTGATTATGATGGACTCATTGTCCATCATCCTGAGTTCATGAACCATCATCACTTATGGCGAGCTGAAATCTTAAAGTCCCATGATATGGAACTTTGGGATATCAGTGCCAAATCTCACGTTAAAACTACAATAGGACGGGCAAGTTTGAGTTCAATACCACAGTAACAAGAAGAGAACTCAACCATCGAGGAGTTTGAAGAGGAGGAAGAAGAGCCAGGGTGGAAGAAAGTGCTCTCTGCAATCTCCGACAACACCAAAACACTCACAGACATACTTGCAAAAAACTCCAGGATGATGAAGGAGATGGCCTGATCACAATGACGCCTCAGCTATGATATACATTGTATTCATCAATACTTTAAGGCTCAAGGTGTTCAACTGCCACTTTCGACACCATCCCCACCTCAGTTACCAAGTTAAGTTGGTGTTCCAACCCTTTTATTTTCATTTTTGTTAGCATTTTTCTTTTTTGCTTTTCGTATATTATGTTTTATTCCCCTAGTGTGTTTGTGTACCCTTCTCACATTTAGGACAATGTGTTGTTCAAATGTGAGGAGGGTTGTGTGTTTTTACTTTGAGTGTGAATTTTTCATACTATATGATAGTTTGTTTAGGTTTGCATGATGTGATTTGTGTGAATGTGCCAATGGGTATGCTTAACAGAATCGGTTTAACTTTAAACATAGTCTTTTAGGTTGTGAAGATTTATTAGCTTGTGAAATTAGTAATCTAGGTTACTTTGGCTAAATATGCAATTGAATTAGGATACGATGTTAGTTTATTCACCCTAGGAATTTGTCACATTCATTTATAATTTTAAGCTAATCAAATAAGTAACATTGCTAGCATATTTTCATGAGAATGATTAGCTAAAGCAGTAAGGTAGGTAATATGTTAAAAAAGTGTTTCAAAAAATATAAATTTTAACTAAATAACTATTCTTCTAGCCTTTACGTAAATAACTAAATAACAACTTAAAGGATTGTGTTTATGGTTAAATTCGTTTCATGAAGTTTGATATCATTGCCCCATTATCGCATTTTTGTGTGGTGTATTTACTTGTTTTGCTTGGTTTGTTTTGTTTTATTTGTTGTTTTGTTTACTTGAGTACTAGCAAATATTTAAGTATGGGGATGTTGATAGTTGTAGATTGAATCGTGTTTTTATGGGTAGTTTAGTTTGTATTCAGTTGTTAATTTGATTGTTTAGTACGTGTTTAGGTTAGAATTGTGTTAGTTAGTAGATACTTGTGTTTTAAGGGTTTTGTGGGTTAGAGCATGCTTTTGAGCTTTAATTTTATATATTTGAGGTGCCTTGATGAGTTTGCTAGTGTTTTAGAGCAAAGATGGAAAATGAAGAATATTCAGAGAAGACCTAGGAGTTAACCGATAGCCACGATCGTGATCAACAGGCCACGTTGTGATAGAAGGATGATGGAGGTGCCACGATCGTGGCATAATCATGATAAAAGGCTAAAATCTTGGCCATGATCGTGGCATTAATGGCCACGATTGTGGCCTGCGTGCGGACAGAAGCAGGGCTGCTCCCTATTTTAAATTTTTGAGGGACTTTTTGGACCTTTCGAACCTAAAAAAGCCCTAGGGTTGCCCTAATTGAAAAAGAGTATAAAAGGAACATAATGCAACCCTAAAAGGGAGCTTCACTTTTGACACTTTTGGAAAACCCTACAGGAGAAAGAAGGAAGGGAGAAGAAGAAGAGGAAGTGGAAGAAGAGAAGAAGTGGGTCTTCCGATACTACTGACTTCCTGGATAAATTGGTCTCCCGATGCTACTGCCTTCTTGGATTATCCGATCTAATTTCTTTCTTCTTTCCATTTTCATTTTTATTCATTCAATGTATAAGATTGAAATGGATTGTATGATGATAAAGTTTGGATTATTGATGATGTTCTAACTGTTCCTTCGAAATTTACCTCGATTTAATGCTAATATAGCATTTTTGTTTTTTATTGATTGGGTGTTGTCATTAATTGCTGTATTTGTATATTTCAGTAATAACTTGAGAGTGTGAACTAGAAAAAATGATTGGATTGGTTTAATGAGAGTTAGGCAATTCTATAAATCACGTGATTATTCCTATCGGGTTTTGTACAGAAATAGATCCCATGTGAGTTTGGTAGTAGTGTTTTATAAGATGTTTTAGGGTTTAGTTTTTTATGCATTTTGTGTTAAATTGAGTGTTGAGCAGGCATGTAGGATTTAATTAGATTAGTTTTTGTGTTTAAGTTTTTTATTAGGTTAGTCTGAATCTTTGAGCTTAAATTGTGTATTTTTAAGGTATCTTGATGTGTGTGCTAGTGTTATAGGGTAAACAGGGAAGAGCTGCTGGAACCCCTCCCCGGGCGGGTCCCACGGGCCCAACGTCCTGCGTGACATCCGGACCTGAGGCTCGCGGGGGAGGGATTCCCCACCAGTGGAGACTTAGACGAACAGGATCGCTTAAAACGAACAAATTTATTTAATTTACCTCCGTACATAAATTGAGATAAATCATTA
>JAOTAY010021034.1:0-11354 GCA_025629805.1 Erythroxylum baracoense | reverse complement strand
ACCCATTAGGGTTCAAAAGGATTCCAGGACCTTTGGAAGAAATAGCCATTAAAGCTATTTGGTCCTAAAGATTTGTCAGAATTTAGGCTAAAGAATGTATTCCTAATCTCTAGGTTGGTTATTGGTTCACAAAGGATTCAAATATGAGTTCGGTTAAGAGAGGAAGAAATGAATTTGGAGAGAAAGGAGGGAAAGTTTGAGGAAATGCCTAGTAAGGACTTAAAATGATTGAAAGCTAAAATCTTCAATTGACCTTGATCAAAAAAAGAGTTGTCATTAGTATCTAGGATGTTAGAAATTTTGTTAATATTCCTTCTGTTTTGGATGGATGTGTAAAAAAAACTATTGACTTTGATCAAAAAAAGAGTTGCCATTAGTATCTAGGATGCCACAAATTTTGTTAATATTCCTTCTATTTTGGATGGATGTGTGAAAAAAAAAACTATGTTAAAGTTCCCATTCTTAAGCTAAGGGGTTTTTCTTTCTATCTTTATAACAAGTTATAAGAATCCAAAGTAGAAAGATAGGATTGGAGCTTAGATTTTCCTCTATGTTGCATGTCTTTATTAAGGGGATCATCATAAGAAGCATTGGTTAGGCAGTATGTAAGCTCCTCATCCATTTTCCCTATTTTGTTTCTTGGACCCTCATCTTTATATAAATACAATATATAATTTAAGTCTCCCAATATAATCTAGGGACCCTTACTACTCCTGGCTAGATCTTGATTATCTTTCTGTAAACATCTTCTCTAAAAAGAAAAGTTTGAAGTATAAACAAATGTAACATAGATTTTTTTCCTAAAGTAGGAGGCAGTAAACCTCCATATGTAAAAACTGATCTTGCGATTTTGAGGTGAGGCCACCTAGAAAATTTAAATTATAGGCTATGATGATTCTCCTCATATGGCTATATGCATGATTAAACATGATCTTCCATTTGTTTCTAAAGAACCATAGTCCTTTACTAAGAGCAATCTAATTAATCTTGGTTTCTTATAGGCCTATTAGAAAGGGACTTTTTCCTTTATGATGTCCATTATGGCTTCCTATTTTTTTAGTGCAATTTAAACCCTTAGTATTCCAAGCTATGATCATGGATTGGGAGGGTTAATTAAGCCCTTATCTTTTTTCTTTATACTAGATTTCCTTCTTATGGTTTGTATTAAAGGGAAATAAAAAATTCCATTCCTTAAGATGTTGAGATCATTTGAACCTAATAAGCATTGCTCCTTGCTTATGTTAGTATCCATCTTAAGGCATTGTTAAAGAAGTTTATCAATTAAAGGTTATAGACTTTTAGTATTGTTAATGAAATAGTTGGTAGCATCTAAGGAAGTTAGGAGGAGGAATAAGAGGAGAGGGAATGTCTTACATGGTCAATAGATTTAAGGGGCCAAGATCTTATATAAGAGAGGTTATTTTGATTGGAGCCTGAGACAGGGTAAAGATAGGTGGAATCGTGAGTGAGAGAGACATTAGGAATGGAACTTGAGATAAGGTGAGTCCAGACAAAATCTTGGGAGCCCTAAGAGAGAGGATTCTTTTCTTTAGGCATCCAAGTTTTTGTTTGAGGTAGTTGATAAAGTTTCCAAGGATAAGAAACTAAGATATCCACAAAAAATTTTGTACATGAAAATACTCCCCCTTTATTTTCCTTTCCCACCATCTTCCTTTCCTTTCCCCTTAATCTTATTAATCCCTCATTCCTCATCACCCCTTCTACTCCTATATAAAACAAACCTCCTTTCCCCAAATCTTCGGAATGTTTCTAACTCAACTCCTCCCTTTCAATACAATCCACCTAGCTACTAATATTGGCTATCTAAGGCATGGTACCAAGTGGTGAGTGATGGAGACCATTTGGTTAAGCTTAGACTTATCCTATTACTCATGGAATCCCCCTCCTCAATCATTTCTCCTCCATTGGGATACTTCAAGTTGGAGCAGTCAAATGGAGCATAACATTAGTTAATTTTTTCCCATTAAAAAGCCCCCTTTTCCCTCTATCAAAACATGTATTAAATTTCACTTGAGAATTCGTTATCATTTTCGTCAATAAGCAAAGAAAATCTTTTCATACATACATCCCCTTTCAGATGAAAAGAAACTTTACAAGTTTTCTTTTATAGGGTGAAGAGAAATGCTTTACATAATCTACTTTTTTATAATTAAATAGGAATCCTAAACAATTTAATTTCTCTCTAACTTGTTATCTAAATTATTCAAATATAATCTATGGATTCTTTTCATGGTCAAACAATGTATTAAGAACTCATATCATTCTGTAATACACAAAATTTAATGAAAACCTTTCTAATATTCCCTTTAATACCAAAAGTTCTTTTCATAACTCAATAATAATTTATTTATATTTAAAGCTATTTTAAACGATTGTTAGACATACAAATTAGATATTATAATGACCAATTTTTGTACATATTTCAGTAAATGACCTTAGGAGTCTTAACTAACCTATTCCCTAACCTAATAGACTGCACCCATTATATGTTATTTCTTAGGTTAGCCTAGCTAAACCAAACACTTTACACTAGCCCATTTGTCACTTTTTCCTTTTATTGAACTTAATCTTTCACATGTTACTTTAATTATATTATAGTCGAGCTACTAATATCACCAAAAATAAGAACATCTGCATCAATATGTTTTTTAATCATAAAAATATAGGTTCAGACCTACTGTTGAAAGGAATGTGCTTAAATTCATTGTTTTCTTGGTTAGCCATCTTTCCGTATATACTTTTTCACTTTATAAGAAAAGGTTTAGATGCAAAATTCCATTCTACATTAGTAAACCACCATTATTACCTAGCTAAAGATGCCAATGCCTATAAAAGTCTAAGTTTATTAGCTAATTTTTGAATAAATCCTGGGTAGAAACATAGTTTAAAAAATGACATGTATTCATACCAACACAAATAACTAAAAATATTGGATCATTGGTAGCTCGATAAATTTAGAAAAAAAAAGTAACAATATAAAGTATAATAAACAAGCTTGCATCAAATAAAGGAAGAAAGTATGCCCTTATATAACTAAGAAAGCCAATATAGCCAAAGCTATCACTTACATTTTAGTATTACACCCTGAACGTAAAGGAATGACTTATGATAAAAATTTGGATAAAAATAATGAAGTTTCCAATATACCATATTCAAGGAAAGAGAGAGAAAAACTTAAAAGGAAAGGAACTAGAAATTCTTAAACTTGAGAATGAAAGTTCATAGGTTAATTATAAAATGATAAAGGTGTTAGGTACTCCACTATGTTATTTATTTATTATTTTATTTATTTACCTTAATTTATTAAGACCATTTTATTATTTTAAATTGTGATTTCTCACTTCTCTTCTTTTTCTCATTTTTTTTCTTACATTACAAATTTCACATGTCAAGCATACAATGGAAGAAAAGAAAGAAGTGAATATTTCTTTTTAAGATTGATTTTAAGTTTGGACCTTGGGTGTGATTCTTTTGAATTGAGCTTGTTGCTTAATTAATTTCAAAACTATTATCTAAACTGGTCTTCTTGAATTAAGGCCCAAATGAAAATTTTCTAATAAGCATTTAGAAAATATGTAATACTTAATTACCAAGCCCAAAGAAAATAAAAATAAGAATTACAATCTTATAACAATCTAAATCAAGATAGAAATAGAATAGAAAATATTTTTTTTATTTTAGGAGTTCAAATGTTATGCATATTGATAGTGAAAGTTCAAACTCAATTTAATTTTGAAAGTCACTGCTTGAGATTGAACTTATTCTAAACAAAACTAAAGTGGATGTTTTCTTTTTTACTTAATAGGTTTCAAAGAAAAAGATGATCTCAATTAATAAAATTCAAATAATACATCAATTATTGTCATGATAAAGATAAAAGAAAGAGTCAATATAAACTTAAAACTTGATGACCAATTTAAGTTGCGTTCACTTCAATAATCTTTTTTCTTAATTCATGATGTATGAACACTGCTTTTCTTTGTTGATTTTTCATGTATCAACTTTTATTGACATTTGCTACACAAATAGATAAAATAGAAAACAATTGATAGTAAACATAAGTGAAATGGATTGCTAAATTTGACAATATAGATAAAAAGAGGGACCTATCTTTATTGTCATTCTTAGTTGCCTAATCTCTTTCATTATCTCATATACTCCAAGATAAAGCCATATCATCATTGGCCAAACTCTTCCTCGATCTGGTGGAATCTCTAACAATACTAAATGGTTGACGATCTAATCTAACCCTGTGATGCCAACCAATGAACCTACTAGTCACCTCCACAAACATCACCTTCTCCACTGTATTGGATCTTAGCATCCATTAGTCTAGATAGTCTTTCACTTGAAAGATGAGACAAAGAAGAAGGAAAAATAATTATGTTCACTGTTAATTTCTCATAAACGTACCAGTTATAATGTGCAATAAGGAACAAAATCTGAACAATTAATTCTACAATTATAATTATCCTACAGCTATAATTAGGAGTCTAAGAATATATTTATAGTTGTACAATCCTAACAATTATGGAGAAAAATCTCAACACTAGTCCTCAAGTTGGTGCATAGATGTCATGCATACCTAACTTGCTAAGAAAATTGAGAATATATGATTTGAAGCTGCTTTGGTAAGAACGTCAGCCAATTGATCTTTAGACCAAATCTTAGGATACTTCACAATTTTTTCATCGAAATTCTCCTTAATAAAAAACCTGTCAACCTCAATATGCTTTGTTCGATCATGATTTGTTGTCACAATATAGACTAATTGGTTGCTTCATTGGATAGCCTAAATCTTTTTAAAGTAGTCTAAACCATAAAGCTTCATAAAGACTAAGTGTTATACCTCTGAATTCAGCTTTCACACTTGAGCAAGCAACCACGTTTCATTTTTCCTTCTCTATATAACTAGGTTACCACCCACAAATGTGAAGTAGTCAGAAGTTGATTGTTTATCTTCTATTGATTCAGCCCAATCAGCATCTGTATGTGCAACTATATTTTGTTAATCTGGTTTTTAGTAAATAAAATTCCTTTACCTGGAGCAAATTTTAGAAACTGCCCTCATATGATGTTCTCCAGGATTATGCATAAACTGATTAACAACACTCAAAACATAAGCAAGGTCGAGTCTTGTGTAAGCCAAGTATATTAACGTTCCTACTAGATTTTGGTATCTTCCTTTATCAACAAGTATCTGGTTTGCTTTTACACATAACTTCAAGGCTTCCTTAATTGGTGTATCAGTTAGTTTACATGTTAATATACCAGTTTCTTGTAATAAGTCTAATGGATATTTTCTTTGGGATAGAAAAATTCCTTTCTCCGATTTAGAAACTTCAATCCTAAGAAAATATTCAAGTAACCAAGATATTTCGTTTCAAATTATTTAGAAAAGTATTATTGTAGTGCGTTCCTCTTTTCCATATCATCTCTTGTCACCACCATGTCCTCTTTTCCATATCATCTCTTGTCACCACCATGTCATCCATATAAATAATAAGAGCAATAATTTTACCTTGCATTTTTTTCAAGAATAAAGTTTGGTCAGAATTGCTTTGATGATATTCGAAAGTCATTATAGACTTTAAGAACCTTCCAAACCATGCTCTTGGAGACTACTTAGCTTGTACAATGATTTCTTTAATCTACAAAGCTTTTTACTCTACCTTTTTGCTATCATACAACCTGGTGGAAGCTCCATATAGAATTTTTCAGACAAGTCACAATGTAGAAAGGTATTCTTTACATCAAATTGTTGTAAATGTCAATCAAAGTTTACATCTAGGGATAACAATACTCTAACAAAATTGATTTTACCTATGGGAGAAAATGTATCTATGTAATCTATCCGATCGGTTTAGATATACCCCTTTTCCACCAATCTCGCTTTGAACCTTTCAGCTGTGCCATCTGCATTATATTTTCAGTGTAAACCTATTGGCATCCAACTGGCTTCTTTCATGGTGGACATTTAACAATTTCTCAAGTTTTGTTACAAAGACTTCATTTCCTCATTCATTATAACTCTCCATTTTAGAACCTCTAGAGCTTTTCCTGTACACTATTAGGAATAGCTACAACAGATAATTTATTTACAAATTTCCTATTTGATTCTGATAGATTAACATATAAATACTCATGGGATCTTTAACACTGCTTAAAATTTTAGGTTCATATTTAAGCCTAGGAATACCTCTACTGTGGTAGTTATTTTTTAGTTGGCTTAGGGTTAGGAATAGGAACATCCTCAGTAAACGATTTATGTGGCATATTAGTAAGAGCCTCAACTTCTACACTTGATAGACCAACATCCTCCACTTTAGTAGTACCTTCATGTTCAATAGCCTTTTCCTGCTCGTCTTTATGTTCCAACTAATTGCTAGTACCATCACTAACATCATTACCATATGAAAGATCACAATCACATTCACACTGCCCCTTAAGTTCATAATCAAGAGTCTAAATTTCCTTTTGGTACTCCCCTGATGCTCAGACTTAGAGAAGTACATTGTATCTTCATGAAAGACTACATTCATTGTGATGAACATACATTTAGTTCGAGAATGATAACACTAGCACCCCTTTTAATTTTGCATTGGTGTTTATATAGATATACACAAAAGCTACACATCCAAAAATATGAGGAAAATTTGGTATTAGTGGAGCAACTACAACATTAGTGAGGACATGAAATGGTGTTTGAAATTCAATAGAGTAAGAGGGAGTTTGATCAATCAAATATACAGAGGAAAAAAGAGTTTCTCTATAATAAGTTAATGGCATATAAGCTAGAATTAATTACCCAATAACAACTTCTAGCAAATGTCTATTTTTCCTCTTGGGTACCCCATTCTATTGGGGTATATCCATACAAGTAGTAATAATACCTTGTGCTTCCAAATAATGTTTCAATTCAAAACTTTGATATTCTCCACCATTATCACTGTAAGGAACTCAAACCTATGCATTGTGCTGAGTTTGAATGATTTTATGGAATTTATGGAACAATAAATTCACTTCACTCTTGGATTTCATTAACCACAACCAAGTCATCCTCGCACAATCATCGATAAAAGTAACAAACTAATGAGACCCACCCAAATTTGAAATTTTGGATGGATATTAAAATGAATAACCATAAGGTAAGGGACTATTATTTAACACTGATGGAAATAAATTTTGATGACATTTTGATCACAAACATCATAACGGAAACTAGAGACATTGATTTTTTCAAACAAACTCAAAAAATAATTTTTAAGATACCCAAAAGATGCCACAACTATAGTTTAACTTTAGATTTCTCCATCCAAACAACTATAGTTTAACTTTAGTTTAACGTTAGGTCCAAATAATACAACTTTCCTCTCCTAATACCACAACCAATCATTTGCGTCATTTGGATATCCTTAAAGAGACAAAAGTTAGGCCAAAAGATTACAATGCAAAATAAGGCTACTTTATTTTAGAAACAAACAAGAGGTTATAATCTAAGGATTAGGGATGCATGGGCATGCCTCGTTAATTTTTTAAAATTAAAAGTACAAAATAACTAGTCTAGGTCTAGGTTGCCCAGGCTCAAGCTTACCTAAAGCTTAACTCTTCTAAGAAAAATAATGTTATTTTACTTAGAAAAGTTGAGCCTCTGATCCGGTTGGGCCTAATTTGGCCTATATGCTAGCCCATTGAAATCACTTGAATTTAGGCCCATAGGTCAACCTATTGCCATCTCTACTAAGTATAGAACAACTAAAAGGAATCCAAATTTAGAGTATTGGTGAGAGTTAAAGATCCTTCCCCAACAATTGGGGTTTTGTCCCCATTGACACTAGAAACAAATTTTTAGGATGACTATGTGAGTTCAATGAGCTGTCTAGAATGAAAGGTCATATGATTTATAGCACCAGAATTAATTATCCATCTACTATTAGAAACAAGTGCAGAAAATTTGAAGCCTTACCACCATTATTTATAATTGCTATTAATGCAGAAGTCTTCTCAATGACATCATCATTGATTTTGGTCTCAGCAATGGCAACAATTGGAGCTTTCTTAAATTTCTTCTTTCGGGATGCTTAATTATGGTCCCACTAATTTGGATATCCTATAAGTTCATAGCAATGATCTTTAGTATTTCTAATTTGGTTGAAATACGTGCATTTCTATTTAGACTTTTCACCACCATATCAACAACTTCAAGGTTTCCAGATTCTCCTTTCAACATTTCATAGTTTACTGTCTCTTGCCAAATCAATGCATAAAATTCTTCTATAGTTGGAATTAAGTCCGTCCTTAGAATCACTCCATAAACGTATTTAAGAACATCATCTAAACCTGCTAGGAATATATGCACCCTTAGTCGTTCAATTGACTTTTAGTATGCTTCAATATTTTCAAGATCCTACATGATAATTTTGTCCTGGTGATCTAGTTCTTGAAAGACTTCAGTTAACTCTCTATAGTATTCAGAGAGAGGTCTTTAACTTTGTTTTGCAGTGAATGCCTTTTGGTTTAAGGTAAAAAACTGCAATTTATCACTTCCATCATGGAAGGCTTTTGGTTATAAGCTATAGATTTCATGAGCTGTGGGTAAACGTAAGTATCACTTTATATTCTCTAGACTCATAGACATTAGCAGCCATCTTTAACTTTTTTATTTTTAGCATACCACTTCTTATACACATCCTCAGATTCTATAGGTGACTTTTTTTCCACAGATATAAGAGAGTTTCCCTCTTTTAGCAATATGTATCTACATCAATTATGACCAAACGTCATAATTTGATTCGAAAATAATAATAGCCTGCATTAAAATCTCCTTCAGATTGAACAACAATAGAAACAAGTTTTTCACTCATCTTCAAAAGTTTTTATCGCTCTGATACTAACTTGAAAGATGAGACAAAAAAGAAGGAAAAATAATTCTGTTCATCGTTACTTTCTTATAAACTTACTAGTTATAATATACAATAAGGAAAGAAATCTTAACAATTAATCCTATAGCTATAATTAGGAGCTAAAATTAGGAGTCTAAGAATATATTTACAGTTGAACAATCCTAACAATTATAGAGAAAATCTCAACATTTTCTTCCTTTGTAACTAATTTAGCATATGTTTTTTTAGCTTTGTTCACTTTTATTTCAGCCTTTGTTTCCAAAGTAGAAATAACAAGACTTTCCGTCTCAATCAATTCCTTTAAATGATATAACTATAACTCTTCATAGTGATTTTTTCTTCTAGTAGTCTGGATTGGACAAGGAAATAAACTCGAGATCCAAATCCTTGCCAGAATAAGCATTAATTACTGGACAGTCATCCCTAAAAGGTCATTTGCTCCATGAAAAGGCTCATATTCAAGTCTTAATTTAACTACTCTTACTAAATATATTTCCAAAACTCTCTTTATAAGGGTTCTTTAACAGTATGTCATTTGACTTTTCTAGATCGAATCCCCTGAGAAATGTCACATCACTTTCATTTAATATTTTATAAGCATTATCTTTAATAACATCTATATCTCCACTCGATATGAACTCTGGCACCTTCTCATCCAACACTGAAGCATGTATCAAGTGTATTGACATAAAACTATAATCACTATTGTTAAGTCTAGTAAAAGTATTAGTATAGTTGACATAAACTTTTCTTCAAAATATTTAATTGCTAACAATGTTTCTTTGGCCAAATTTCCTAATTTTAGGATAAAACTTCACTCTCCAAAGGTAAATCGAATAAAGTTTGTATAAGTTTATTATTGAGTGTAACTATTTAACACAATCCACTCGTTTTATGCTCAAAAACTGCAAGTGAACGGATCGTGACTTGTAGTTAAAAAGAGCAGATATCGATCCCACAAGGATTGATGCCCAGATACCATTTAATTTAGATAAAACTTTGTTTGGGAAACAAAATTGTTAAATGCAAATAATCTGGAAAATTAAATTATAATTAAAAGACTAACACAAAGCAACCGACATTACCAAAGTGAAAAAAATCAGAATTCAAGAATCTAAAGACTAGAGATTACTTTTTTTCCTATTTTGTCTCCCTCCTATTTTATTGATTAAATTGTGTCTCGCCCTATATTTCCGAATGTATTAACTAGCCTCTCTCAAGGTGCAATTAATTATCCCTAATCAAATTAAAGGGAATCAATTAGACGATCTCTCCACCTACCCAATGACTCGACCTATTAAACTAGTTATTAAACTATCTTATGGGTGATCAATTGACTAACTGAGATCTCACTTCTAACTATTCAATTAACGTGATGATTGTAAGTCTATAGTTCATCATCTCTCATTGTATAATCCCACATAAATTTATCTTACTCACTCTCTCAATTTGTTGCAAGATAACAAATAAAATCAGCGATCATTAAAGACAACTTCATTCAATTCAATAAAATAGGAGTTCTAGCAAAATAGTTCAAAAGCAATCCCTAAAACTAAATAAGCCTAACATGGTCTCCATAACATCATCAACATTCAAATAATCCATTTTACAAAGAATAAAAGAAGTAAAATTGACTGAAAATTGAATAAAAGAACTTTTTCTTTTCTTTGCCAAAATTTGAAAAATTTAGTGTTGATGTGCTATTTTCCCTAATCTTGATGATGATCCTTGACTTCAATCATTCCTTAAGGCTCCAAAGATATGTTCTTCACTCAAGGATCATGTTTCTATAGAAGGTTTCGTCTCTCCTTTAAGATGGAGGCTTAATTATGCTTTAATAGTCCAAAAATCCTAAGTTTAATGAAGCCCCGCTTATTGTCTTGGATTGTAATTCCTACGATCGTGGGAATTGGCATGATTCCCATGATCGTGGGAATTTGCAACAAATGCACTCCTATTTTCTTCTCCTCTTTGATCTCTAATTTAACCTTCAAGTTGTTCCATCTTCCTTCCTACATTAAAATAGTCGATTCTTACCCTAAATTAACATCAAACACAAAAGAACAACAATGGAAATCAATCTAAACAAAAATATACAAAATAAATCCTAAACTACAACAATAATCAACAAGTATGTAAGAAAACACATGCCAATTACATAGAAAAACATAGACTAATTCATACCTATCAACATCCCCACACTTGAATCTTTACTTGTAGAAAAACATTAACTAATGCACACCTATTAACATCTCCACACTTGAATCTTTGCTTGTCCTCAAATAAAATAAATACAACCATTCAATTCTATCATTTTATCTTCACAAAGATCAAAGCATACAATCCCTCAAACTTAGACTAACTCAAATATTAAGTTAATACACATATCATGACTACTTTTTCATTGGTGTACATAAGCAAACTCAACAA
>JAOTAY010021033.1:0-11356 GCA_025629805.1 Erythroxylum baracoense | reverse complement strand
GGTTGTAGTTACATTCTTATCCATTTTGTTTTTGGGTTGAAATGATGAATGTGATTGAAAGATTTTAAGTTTGCATGCAGTAATATAGGACATCTTAGGTTGAGGGTTCAGTCTACAGGGGTTTTTGCCCCGGCGAAGCAAAGAGTTCGCCGCGGCATAATTCACCTGAAAATTCCCGAAGGGTTCAAGGAATTTTCCCACATAAGTTCGCCACTGCGAAGATACTTGACGCCGCAGTGAAGCCCACCTTTGCTTCTGAATGATTTTTCTTTCAAATCTCCAACTTCTAAGCCCTCCTCCATGCTCAAGCTTTATGTTTCCAGGTCCGATGTTGGGCTTAGGAAACGAGGTCCAACATTGAGTCTGCTTATGTACACCAATAAAAAAGTAATAATGATATGAGTATTAAATTGATATTTGAGTTAGCTTAAATTTAAGGAATTGTATGCTTTGATCTTTGTGAAAATGAAGTGATAGAATTGATTGGTTGTATTTATTTTGCTTGAAGACAAGCAAAGATTTAAGTGTGGGGATGTTGATAGTTATGCATTAGTCTATGTTTTTATAGGTAATTGGCGTGTGTTTATTGCATAATTGCTGATTATTGTTGTAGTTTAGGATTCATTTTGTAATGTTTCATTTAGTTTGATTTCCATTGTTGCTCTTTTATGTTTGATGTTAATTTAGGGTAAAAATTGATTATTTTTATGTAGGAATGAAGATGGTCCAAGTTGAGCTAGAAATTAAAGAGGAGCAGAAAATAGGAAACTCTCTATTGCCAATTCCTATGATCATGGGAATCATGCCAATTCCCATGATCATGGGAACTATGATTCGAGACAATATGCGGGCCTTCATTAAACTTAGGTTTTATAGACTATAAAAATGAAATTAAGCCTCCATCAAATTAAGCCTCCATCATTAAAAGAGGACGAAACCCTTATGTAGAAACATCATCCTTGAGTGAAAACACAAGTTTTTAGCTTTAAGAAAGGATTGAAGTCAAGGATTATCATTAAGATTGGAGAAAATAGCACATCAACATCAAAATTTCCAGATTTTGGCAAAAAAGAGAAGTCATTTCTTTATTCAATTTTCTATCAATTCTACTTCTTCTATTCTTTGTAAAATGGTTTATTTGAATGTTGATGATGTTATGGAGACTATGTTTGGCTAATTTAGTTTTAGGAATTGCTTTTGAACTAGTTTGTTAAAACACCTATTTAATTGAATTGAATGAAAGTGTCTTTAATGATTTTTGATTTTATTTGTTATCTTGCAACAAATCAAGAGAGTGAATACAACGAGAGTTGGCAACCTATAGATGTACAATCATCACGTCAATTGATTAGTTAGAAGAGAGATCTCAGCAAATTCAATTGATCACCTATAGGATAGTTTAATAACTAGTTGAATCGGTAGAGTCATTGGGTAGGTTGAGAGAGGGTAATTAATACATTTAAAAATCTTAAATGAGAGACAATTCGATTAATAAAATAGGAGGGAGACAAAATAGGGAAAAAGTAATCTTTAGTCTTTAAATTCTTGAGTTTCGATTTTTTTGCATATTGGTATTGTTCAGTGTTCTTTACTAGTCTTTTAATTTTAATTTAATTTTTCAAATTATTCGCATTAAACAATTTTTGTTTCTTAAACAAGGTTTTATCTTAATTAAGTGATATTTGGGAATTAATCCCTGTAGGATCGATATCTGTTTTTTAATTACAAGCCACGACCAGTTCATTTAATCAAGTGTAATTTATATAAAACAATCTACTCGTTTTACGCTAAAAAACTACAACTGATCAAACAAATCATCGATTCTAGGCAACGGGTATTTGTTCTTCACTGCAACCCGATTCAGCTGCTTATAATCAGTGCATAGTCTCAATGTTCCATCTTTCTTCTTCACAAATAAGACTGGAGCTCCTTAGGGTGACACACTAGGTCTAATAAATCCCTTATCCAGCAACTTCTGTAACTGAGTCTTCAACTCCTTCAGTTCCATAGGTGCCATCCTATATGGGGGAATAGATATAGGAGCAGCACCTGGAACTAGATCAATTGTGAACTCTATTTCCCGATCTAGAGGTAAGCCAGGTAACTCTGTAGGAAACACATCCAGGAATTCCTTAACCACAGGAATGTCCTGCATATCTTGCTCAGTTCGGTTATCAATGACGTGGGCTAAATAAGCCTCACATCCTCCTTGCATCAACCTCAAAGCACTCATAAATGAAATCAGCCTGGCTGGCACTACTTGGCTAATACCTCTGAACACTACTTTCGGCTGATTAGGAGATTCAAAAATTACTTCCTTAGTATAATAATTCATTATGGCCCTATAAGCAATGAGCCAATCCATTCCTAGGATAATATCTATTTCCTTTAGCGGTAACACAATCAAGTCTGCCTCTAACTCTGCCTGATCAATTCGAATTAAACACCTCTTGCAGGCTTCCCCTATCACAGTGGTACTACCTATCGGTGTACTCACATCTAATCCACATCTCAATAACTCTCTACCACAATGCAACCTAGATGCCATATGCGGTGCAATAAAACAATACGTAGATCCAGGATCTAGCAATGTATAAGCCTTAAATGTAAATATAAGTAACACACCTACAACGACATCTAGAGAGTCTTGAGCCTCTTGTCTCATCATGATGTAGACTGGGGCTTGAGACTGCAGTTTATTACTTTGCACCTTAGTTCTAACAGTAGGGCTCCTAGAACTCATTCTGCCTTTTCCAAGGCCTCTCTGTCCAGACGCACTGGCTCGGCTCTGCTGAATTGTAGTTTTTGTTGTCGCATCGAAGGTAGACACCTATCAACTTTTAGCATAACCACTATGCTTCTTCCCACAATGCTCACAATTCAATAACTGGTTCGATACTGTACCTCTGTTATTACTAGACTGAACAAAACTACCCCTCTGTCTGAAACCCGACTATCTTGATCTAGTCAGTGGTCTGAAAGCTCGACTCTGACGCTTATTGAACCTTCTACCAGAACCACCTTGAGATTTACTGGGCCTCTTTTATTTAGACTATGATCCATGTTGTAACTTACTATCCTTTAACAACTACTCAATGCTGATCGAGGCAGCTTGTAGTTTCTTAAAACTACCCAGGTTAGGAATAGCTAACCTCGTCCAAATTTCCATGTTTAGTCCATCTTCAAATCTCCTACACTAGTCTTCCTCAGTAGGAATCAAAGCAGTAGCATATCCCATTAGCTCATTAAACTTAACCTCATACTTTGCCACAGACAACTTGCCCTGCTACAGATCTAGAAATTCCTTTATCTTTCTATCTATGTAAATCTTGGGCATATAATTCTCTTTGAAGATCCTCAGGAAGTCTTCCCATCTCATACTACAAGGGCTGATGGTACTGCCTGGAACAGTTTTCCATCATTGATAGAGCCTCCAACCTATAAATAGAACATGATGTGACAGATGCAGCAGTTTTTTAGAGAGTATAGATAGTCATGCGAAGAGCTTTAATTCAGCCAATTTTGAGAGAAACTCTAGAGAGAAATCAAGAGGTTGAGGAAGGAGACGAAGGAAGAGAGACACGGAGACGAGCTAGACGCGACGTATTTATCAGCACAGGTGGTTTCCTGCTATCACCACTTCCAAAATTCCGTTCCCAATAGTATTTTCCATTTATTTCAGTTTTATTCATGTATAGAATTGAAGTAGGTATTAAGAATCGTTTGTGTTGAATGTTGAGTTATGTTTATACTCACCTTTAGATTTTGGATTCTTGAGATTAATAAAGTTTAATTGATTGTGTTGTGATTAATTTATTTGTGATTTCAATTCTATGCTTAATAACTTGCCAACAACTAAGAGGGTGAGTCGGGTGAAGATAATCGATTTGGGCTAACGAGAGTTAGGTGAATCGATAGGTAGAGAATTGAATCAAACTAGTAAATTCGTGTAATCACAGATCAAGCATAGCTTCCTGGTAGGTTAGTAGACAATTTTAGAACTAATTTAGGTTTTAGGCCAATTGCGAATCAAGAGATCGCAATTCCATAATTTGAATTAGGGATTATCAATTAGGGTTAAGAATTATAACTCGGGAGAGAGTAATTCACCTTAGGACTTTCTAGACCCATCGAGTCAATGATTGTATAATTGGTTAGGTTTCCATTAATTTCGAATCAAAATCTCCTTTATCTCACTTTTTTATTTCTAGGTTAATTTCAGGTTGGATTCTGTGATTGCTACTTTGTTACTCTTTGGCACTTTAAATTCTCATAATTAATTATTGATTGATTTGATTTTTGCATTAGTTATTTGTTTAGAATTATTGCAATTTAGGGCAACCTTAGATTTTAGGACTATATTAGACTTCCTCGTGGGATCGAAACCTTAGGTACTACTAGAACAAGTGCTTACTGAATTTACTAAGGTTATAAATATTAAAACTTAGCTCGTGTAACTTTGAGCGAACAAGTTTTTCGCGCCATTGCTGGGGAGGCAATTAGTTTCAATTCTTTAGTGTAAGGTTTTTCACTTTCGTTTGTTTTTAATTATATTAAAAATATATAGAAGGAGTTTAGGGCATAAAGTAGAGACATATCAAGACATCTTAAAGTGAGAATGAAACATTTAAAGAGTTGAATGCTAAGAAAAGGTAAAACAAACAATCACGAAGGATGGATATTATAGGGAACAAGGAAATTTTGAGGATTTCAATGAGCCCCAATTTATTTGGGGAAATCATCATCTTTATATGAACCTATACACTTAGGGCTGGCAGAACTACCCAGATTTTTATTGGTCCAACAATGCAACAATGCAAGTGCTAAAATAGGATATTAAGACCTGCTTAAATTTCAGCAAGAAGAATCCAGTTCATGGGAGTCTAAATTAGACAAGATCCTGGATAAGCTCACAAACATGAAAGAAGGACAGACGAGACTAGAAGAGCAAATTGATCAAGTAATAGAAAATGATGCAGCTTCTATTTATAACCTAGAGATTCAAGTCTTTCCCATGAATTTTGTAAAAGAAGTGTGGAAGAATCTTTGAGAAATATAGAATTACATTAACGAAAGCAATATGAGGCTATCATACGTAAGAATGGGGTAGAACTAGAAGAACCAGAAGAAGACCATACCGAACCCCAACTCATTGGTAACCAAGAGACGATGAAAGTGTGTGAGGAAAATAATACCAACCTCCCCTATTATCCACTAGTCCTGTATATACCACATGTGAAAATTGAAAAATCTTAGGTAGATGTCCATGCAAAGAACCCTATCCTTTTGATTGATGATGATGAAGAGACAGTCAACATGCATGAATGATGTATTAAAGAATCCAAAGGTTAGTAGATCATTTTAGATAATTGATGTCTTCGAATCTTCTGAAGAACAAGAGGATGAAGAACAGATGACGATAGACATCGAGCGTGAAGAAGTTTGGGAAGTCTCTATTCGTGAAGTAGAAGAAGTAGACGAGATGAAGGTGAACAAGGAAGAAAGAGAGCAACTCACCTTTGTACAAGACAAACTGTCGGACTTAATAGAAGATTCAGGGAGTTTTGTTATGCCCTACTATATTGACAGTTCACTCGGAAAAAGGAAATTGTTGAGTTTAATTGTTTTTCATAATGTCAACTAAATTGTCTTTTTGGTTATTCTACAATTTGTAGCTTACTTACAAGCTACAAACTGAGATTGAACACAAAGGGTGGAAGTAAGCTGCTAATAATTAATCCTGGCTAATTTCCAATAAAAGAAAAACGTCAAGCTACTGACATTAAAAGAAGCGCTGCATGGGAGACAACCTACGGAAAAATTAGTTTCATTGTTTAATTTTTGTTAGAACAGTTGAATTTCGTAGTTAGGTTTATTTTTGTTTTTGTTAAATAAAAGCGGAAAAAGGAATCAGACGTCAACATTGTGTGGATGATTTTTAAACATGTAAGAGAGAGGCGGAAAAAGGTAGGAATTAAAATTGAAACAAATTGGAAAAAGAACAAAAGAAGGACATTGGTGTAGTCTACAACTGCTGGCCACGACCGTGGCCTACGATGAGGTCTGCCATCAGTGGTAGGCTATGTCACGATCGTGGCTTGCGACTATGCAGAAAAAGGGAGGATGCATTTCTTCAAAAGAATTTCGCCAATTTACCCTTTTACCAGCCATATATTCAGTTCTTACTTTATTTTCACTTTCACTTTATCTCTCTAGAATTCCAGCATCCAAACACTCTGACATCTCTCTAGAAATTTTTTTTCAACCTAAATTTTTTCCAAAACTCTGTCTTATCATGCCTCACATTAAGCAATCAGCCCGACGAGAGCCACATAGAGGATAACAAGTCGTTGGATGCAGACGAAGAAACCGAGCAGCAGACTTAGGAGCACCTTTCCTGATATACACCAAGGAGGAAGGTACTCGTTTTCGATCCCTTCGTTCTGGACACATTGTAGCTCCTAGGTACTTTAATATGGACACACTAGATAGGCTAGAGCTGTGTGAGCAGATAGAAAACCTAGCTGAGTGAATCCAGTGGGGCCAGTTCATATGGTTCCAATTTCCTGTTTATGAGGAACTAACACTAGAATTATTTACTTCACTAAGTTATGACCTTAAGAACCCTAAGGAGTTGTGGTTCCATTGAGAGGAAGGGCTTACGAGTTGATTGTAAAACTCATGTGTGAGATGTGTGGATTCCTCGAATCCACCATCTTTGATCATCATGATGATTTTCGTGCCTTTCAGTAGCGGAATGATCTTACTGGAATGGAGTGATTCCATCAGGTTCCATGAACACTTGCTGTTGCACAAATTTATATATCAGCTGGTTTTTGATAAGTCAGAAACCAACAAGTGTTCCATCAAGGAACTTTTCATATTGTGGTGTATAGACCATAGTATTCCGACATGCACATCCATGCATGTGCTATAAGCTATTGTTCTCCACGCAAGAGGAGCAACAATCTTGGAATGAGGTATATAGTGTCTGCCATTGCGGAACATTTTGGAGTGGATCAGAGTGGACTAACTATCCATCTACCTAAATTCCTTGTCCACCATCAATTATTTCAGGCGGAGATCATCCATTCCACAAACATGGAACTGAGGGATATCAACTAGAAGACACATGTCCACATAAAGATAGGTCAGGCGAGTTCGAGCTCCGTGTCACCTCGGCAGACACAGGGGAAATCAAACAGAACACTAGTGATACCAACAGAACACTAGGAGAGATGACGTGAACACAATGACGCCAAAGTCAAGATATTCAACGGATCCATGGGTATTTCGGGTCTTAGGGCGTTCGATTGCCGCCTCCTAAACCATCACCACCTCCATCTCCTTAGGATTCATTTCTAACCCAAATTTTTTCTTATTTCTTTTCCAAATTAGCCTTTAATTTTAAGTGTTGTTTATTTCAATTTCCATTTTCTGTCTATTTTAATCACTTTCTTTTGTTTTATGTGCTATTGAGTGTGTTTCTTTTCTTACATTGAGGACAATGTGTTGTTCAAGTGTAGGGAGGGATTCTGTGTTTTGTTTTGGTATATGATTTTGCATATGGTATGATAGTTATACACAGAGGTCCACGATCATACACAGAGGTCCATGATTGTGACAGAAAGTTTCCAGTTAGGCTACAATCGTAAACACCGGGCCACGATCATGACAGAAAGGTTTAGGCGCTGGTATGATACGGAAACTTAAGTTTTGAGTGATTTTTTGGACCGTTTTGACCTTGACTTTGACCTTGAGCCTTCAAGGTACAAATAGAACATGGTGTGACAGATGCAACAGTTGTTTGGAGAGCCTAGAGAGTCATACAAAAAGTCTTGATTCAGCCAATTTCGAGAGAAACCCTAGAATGAAATCAAGAGATTGAGGAAAGAGACGAGGGAAGAGAGACACAGAGCCAAGCTAGACGCGTCATACTTCCTGGAATAGGTGGTTTCTCACTATTTCCACTTCCGAAATTCTATTCTCGATAGTATTTTCCATTTATTTCAGTTTTATTCATATATAAAATTGAAATAGGTATTGAGAATCGTTTTTGTTGAATGTTGAGTTATATTTATACTCACCTTCGGATTTTGGATTCTTGAGATTAATAAAGTTTGATTGATTGTGTTGTGATTGATTTATTTGTGATTTCAATTCTACGTTTAATAACTTGGCAACAAATTGAGAGGGTAAGCTGGGTGAAGATAATTGATTTACACTAACGAGAGTTAGGTGAACCGATAGGTAAAGAATTGGTTCAAACTGCCAGAGACGTTTAACAAGAGATCAACCATAGATTCCCGGTAGGTTAGTAGACAATTTTAGAACTAATTTAGGTTTTGGGCCAATTGCGAATTGAAAGATTTCAATTCCATAATTTGAAATAGGGATTATCAATTAGGGTTAAGAATTATAACTCGAGAGAGAGTAATTCACCCTAGGACCGTCTAAACCCATTGAGTTAGTGATTACATAATTGGTTAGGTTTCTATTAATTTCGAATCAAAATCCCCTTTCTCTCACTTAGTGATTTCTAGGTTAATTTTAGGTTGGATTGTGTGATTGCTATTTTGTTACTCTTTGGCACTTTAAATTCTCATAATTGATAGTTGATTGATTTAATTTCTGCATTAGTTATTTGTTTAAAACTATTGCAATTTAGTGCAACCTTAAATTTTAGGACTAGATTAAACTTCCTAGTGGGATCGACACCTTAGGTACTACATGAACAACCCGTGCGCTTGCAAAATTTACTAAGGTTATAATTATTAAAGCTTAGCATGTGTAACTTTGAGTGAACAATGTGGAAATAAAAGATAAGAAAGGGAGTGATAATGTTGTTACAGATCATTTGTCTAAGATAGATCATCACTTGGAAACTCTTAAACAACAAAAGAAGTATGCAATAGCTTAGAACTTTCCTAATGAGCAATTATTTATTGTTAGTAAAGCTCCTTGGTATGCTAACTATGTGAATTATTTTGCTTGTGGCATTTTGAGACCTAACATGACTTTTCAGGAAAGAAAAAGGTTTCTTTACCTAGGTAGGTACTACTTTTGGGATGATCCATACGTCTACCAGATTTGTAAGGATGAAATCATTCGGAGGTGCGTTCCATAGGGCAAGTAGGTAAGTGTCTTGATTTTTGCCATAAACTCCGTTATGGAGGCCATTTTGGAGGTCGAAAAACTACCTCTAAGGTTCTTCAAAGTAGTTTGTATTGGCCCACTTTGTTTAAGGATGCACATTTCTTTTGCTTGAAATGTGATAAATGCAAATGAACTGGAAATATAAGCAGAAGAAATGAAATGCCCCTAACTAACCAATTGATTGTTGAATTATTCGATGTTTGGGGTATTGATTTTATGAGTTTGTTTCCTAAATATTGTGGATTTGAATATATACTTGTTGCAGTTGATTACTTGTCTAAATGGGTAGAAGCAATACCCATCTGAACTAACGATGCTGATGTTGTTGTTAATTTATGAAGAAAAATAATTTTAGCAGGTTCGGGATTTCTCGCGTAATCATAAATGATGAAGGAATTCATTTCTGTAATAAGCCTTTTGAAAAGCTCATGAAGAAATATGCAATAACTCATAAGGTGGCGACTCCCTACCATCCATAACCTTCTGGATAAGATAAGTAACAAGCAAATTAAAGGGATTTTGGAGAAGACTGTGTGCCCATTAAGGAAGGATTAGTCAACACAGCTTACAAAACCATCTTAGGAATGAGCCCTTATTGGTTTGTTTTAAAGAAGGCCCGCCATTTTCCCTTAGAGGTTACGCATAAGGCTCCGTAGGCAATTAAGATGGTGAACATGAATCTGGATGATGAAGGAAGGGAGCGTTTGTTTCAAATTTCATAAGTGGATGAGCTCCGGAGTGAGGCTTAGGAGAATTCCAAAACCTACAAGGAAAGAGCAAAACACTTTCATAATAAGGACTTGTAGGTAAGTCCCTCACACCTGTAATGAAAGTTCTATTGTATAATTCTCTGTTGCATTTGTTTCCAAGCAAGTTGAAATCAAAGTGGAATAGGCCATTCAAAGTAATCAAGATCTTCCTATATGGAGCAATGGAAATATAAAACCTGCAAATATAGGAAACCTTTAAGGTGAATGATTGTCGATTGAAAACATATTTGGAAGGAACAATTGAGAAGAAAACTGTAGAATCTATCAATTTGAGTGATCCACCTCGAACATAATTATTGAGTCGTCCAACTATAAGACATTAAAGAAACTCTTAATGGGAGGCAACCCATATAATTGTTATTTAGTTTTTATTTATTTATTTATTATTTGTTATTTCTATTACATGACTCTCTAGTTAGTTTATGAATCCCACAATCACGAGTGTGACAAGGGAGCCACATCCGTGACTCCTATCCTCACACCCATGACTTCTTTTATAAAAGCCACACCAAGCCCTAATTTTTTCATTCCTGTCTGTTTTTTTGCAGATCTTCTCTCAACTGTCTCCACCATCTATGCAGTCTAAGCTTTTTCTCCACTATGAGCACAACCCACCATTCCCCATCCTCACAGATGGAAACTCCCACCGTGACCACCACCACCCTCATGCCTGTGAGACTTTCATTCCACTAGCTACCCTTATGCTTGTAAGCACCACACATACCGATGGCTATCAGTCCAAGGGTGAGATACCTAAGAGCTTCATCCTCTTCACCACGTAATAACCAGACGCTAACTTCAAGTATCCCATGACTACATGTTCATACTAGAAAACACCATAAAAGGTACGTAATTCATAAGAATCTTCAAGTTATTCCAAAATGATTTGTTAATTCTAGAGCCATTGATGAATTGGGAATAGTTGGTTGAGTTCATGAATTGTTGTATAATGTAGGAAGGGATATATTTTTTGAATATAGGGAAAAAATTAAATTTAGAATTTCTGAGCACTTTAAAAGGGGTTAATGACCCTACTAATGAGGACATTATGAGCACTCTAAAATTTTGATTGATGAAGGAATTTTGGACTTAAATAACCAATTCTAGAAAAGTATTTTCTTCAGGTCCGTCCAAATCATTTGCCCTAGTGGACTGAGCCCTTCTCTATATCCATAGATTTATAACTACCTTGTTCGGTTGGCTAAACAGTCAGGGAGTAGTTTCTAAAGCTAAATTGTTTATTTTGTGTTGTATGGTGCATGGTAAGCCTTTTAATGTCAGTTTGTGGTTAAGTATGTATTTAATTGATGTGGCTAAAGCCAGTGTGGGAAAAATAGTAATTGGAGCATTCATGACCCAAATTATGGAACATCTCGACTTACTAACTAGGAGGAAAATGATGTAACTAGTCCAGGAAACTCTAGTTGCAA
>JAOTAY010021031.1:0-11357 GCA_025629805.1 Erythroxylum baracoense | reverse complement strand
CTTGTTATTTTTGAAACTATCACCTTCTTATGTGGCATAAAATTTCTTTTTTTGGTGCTTAATTCCTTGAAAAACTTCACATAATTTGGAATGTTCCTGATCACTTCTAACAATGGTAGAATAATATTAACTTTATAAAGCATGTTATAAAGATCAAAAAGTTGCTCATCTTTTTTTGAGTCCTTAAGGCTGCTTGGATATGGAATTGGTGGTCTATAAGGATCATTTGATTTATACAGTCTTGGTCTTGGTCCTTCATTGCCTTTGATTGCATGTCTAAGTTTTTTACCTTCTTGAACATGACTTGAAGAGTCGTTCCCATTGCTTTCTTAATTTTGCTTATCTCTTTCCTTGATAAAACTCTCCTCTTCTTGATTACCTACATTAAACATATTAGAAGCAATCTCAATATGATTATCAACCACCTTACCACTTTCTAGAAATGTAATGACCTTGTCTTGTTCAGGTTGACTGGGCAACTTCCTTTTTGATTGTTTTGCATTTAAGTAGTAAGTTGCCACTTGAGTCTCAACCCTCTTCACAGAAGCTTCCAATGAATCAAATCTCTTATTGTTCATTTCTTGATTATGAGCAATCGCTTGAATGAATGTATTCATACTTTCCTCCAAAGAAGGCTTTCTCGGTATATTTTGATTTAAGGATTACCTTTGGAACTGTTCTTCCTTTGAAAAATTTGATATTATGGTTAGGGCTATACTGGTGGATTGCTAATTTTCTAAGAGAAATTAGGGTGGTTTCTCCAACCAGGATTGTAGGTATTTGAATATGGATCATTTCACACCCTCGATTGAAAACCATTAAGTGAGTTTAATTGTTCTTCCTCACCTGCAAAAGATTCAAAAGAATACAGACAAACATTAGCTCCATGACTAAAAGTTCTACATATACAATGTACCTCATGATTCAGGGAATTTTGGGATTGTCTCATGGCTAACATTTTCACATGTTTTGTTAGCTCAGCTAATTGCGTAGTTATTTCTTATTTCGTGTTCACTTTATTAAATCCAGATCTTCTCCTCCTCATGCTCTTTTATTGAGAATATTGCCGAAGGGACATATGAAATCTTTGTCCACTATATACTAACACTGTTTTGTTAATCCATCATAGAAGAATTGATTCTGCATGTGAAGTGGAAAATGATTGTGTGGACACTGTAGTAAGAGTTTGAAGCATTCCCATGTCTCATGGAATGTCTCTCCCTCCATCTGAGTGAAGGTAGCTATCTTTGTCCACAACTCAGAGGTCTTTTGATGGGAATATAATTTTCCTATGAATTTGTTGTACACCTCCTTCTGTGTAATCAATGAATTGGACATAAGGGTCATCAACCATGCCTTGGCCTAATCTTACAACGTGTATGGGAAGTATCTCATTATGAGTTGATCTTCATTTAATCAATCCAAAGGAAATGTCTGGAGAGTGGTATAGAAATCCCGAATGAAGTTTAAAGGCTCTTCATTAGGAACCCCATAAAAAGATGGCAGCAAGTTGTGGTGGATGCTCTTTAATTCATAGTTTCTGGCTGCCTCTCCCAAACATATGCATGAAGCGGCAGTACTAATTATTGGTCTGACATACTCCTTCATTACTGGTTTCCTTTCACCCATCTCTTGATCTTCAGGCCTTGGTTCACTGAGATTGTATTCAAAGTCCCTTTGAGGTCCTCTTATCTAATGCACGTTATTAATAAAGGGAACGAGTTTAGTTTCCTATGACCTCTTTCCTCTATAACCAAAATAAAGATGACACTGAATTAGTAAAAAAGACTACTAAAATAATTTAATGAAATAACATAAAAAATGTATGCATGAAAAGACAAAATGATCAAAATTAATTTAATTCTAAACACTAAACACCTCCCTGACAACGGAGCCAAAAACTTATGGTGGTAAAATAAGTTCTAAAAACCTAGGCTATCCTACGCACAACTATACGAGTTAATTGTAGTCAAATACTAAGGTTGCCTTCTCAAAGAGGTGAAATTGGTTCACTCAAATTAACTTTGAATAAAAACAAAAACAAATGAAATCCTAAACATTCTATCCAGATTTGTTAAGTAAAAGGTTTTAAAGAAAATGAAGCAATTAAGCTAAAACATAAACTAATTTAATTGAAAGTAGAGAACAATTTAATTGATTGATTCGGTGAACTCTTGAGAAATTAACTTTACTAATTTAATCTCCTATGTATGACTAAGGTGAATTGATTACATAATTGTCTTGCTAAACTTACCAATTGGGTTCTAAAATCAATTTAAATAATAAAATAAAACTAACTTTCGTATTTGACAAGTTTACCATCCAAATCAATTATGTAAACCCAACTAATAATTACCCACTTAATTTAATATATTTCTAATACATAACTTAAGCGTCTATAGTTTCTCGTACTAATATTAAACTTATTCTCTCGATTCTTCGTTTAAATCCAAAAAGATGCAAAGTTTGCCCACACTATTACATCCAATATACTCATAAATTATAGCAAATAATAAGACACTAAAATAGTCCCTTCATCATGCATAATCAACTAAATTAACCACATTAATTATTAAGAATAAATAATAAGCCCATTATGGAATAAACACAGTTCCTCATCTTCATATACTTCAATCCCATAGACATAGCCTTTTAATAGTATTTCATATTAGACCTATAAATTTACATTTAAAAAACATGTGGTTTTTAGCTTCCATGTATCAGCCACATAATACACATTCACCCCTTAGGTTCAATAAGACTAACCTATCTATAATACTCAACATATCTTTAACTGCTAGCCCAAAACAAAACTAATACTAAGTCTGATATGTTTCAACAAAACTATTTTATGCCATGGTACATCAAGCACATTGGAGAAGTACGTTTTCTTAAATTCCATGGTAGAGAATTATTGAATTGATTTATTGTTCCAAAGTTAGCAGTGGGGAATAATAAGGGAATAACTATTGAGTAATCATAGGAAATTAAGACCATTGACGACAATCAGTGTTAAGACCTTGGTCTTATCAAGATAGTTAGAAAATGCAACTTAAGCCTCTTGATGCTGGATGAGGAGACCAACATTTGTCCAATTAGCATGCCATATAGAAGCCCTTTTACTATCCCAAACTTTGTAGAATATATCTCTTACGAAATAGTTCTTGGTTTTCAATAATTATAGTAAAAAGGGTTAACAGATAGGGCCTAAAAGCTTTTCCCATTGAGGAAATAGCTATATATCCATCTCATCCATATGGAATTTTTAACTTCTAGCACCCTTCAAAGTCTTTTAATCATTAGAGTTTTGATGGACAACTTAACTGGAATGATAACCAATCCTCCTTTTTACTTTGGTAGATATAGCTCACTCTATTTCTCTCTACGAAGAATAGGATTTACTCTAGAGTTACCCTCTAGAAACTTCTTCATCAAGTTCTCTAGAATTTTCATAAGGTTTTTATAAAAGAACAAATGAGAGCTCCAATATATATACAATGAATTGATTATTGATTTAATCGATTGAAGCTTACCTCTTTAAGACATATCCTTTATAATCCAATTAGCAAGGCTTCTCCAAACTTTCTTCATTAGAGGCCAGCACTCGTTGAAGTTTAGTCTCCTTTTAATGATAGGAAGGCCTAAATAATTCATAGGAAGAAGTTTCGTTGACATACCAGTGAGTTGAGCAATACTAGTTTTAAGCGCTTTTGCACTTGAAGAGAGGAAGAAATGGATCTTGCTAATATTTCTCCCAAGGCCAGACATTGATCTGAATTGACCAATTGTAGACATAATAACACTTATAGATTTTAGGTAAGTTCTACATAATAGGACCATATCATCAACAAAGTATAAATATATGAGGAAGACTTTTTTATAGTTGGAGTGAAATTTGAATTCGATATTGTTGGATCAGTTGTGCTTTAATATTTGGGACATAACCTATATAAAAATATTACAAATATAGGGGGATAGGGGATCCCCTATGTTATCCCTTTACAACCCTTAAAAATATTGGAAGGGACTCTATTAATGAGAATGTTATAAGAAGTTGTAGTGATACAAGCTTCAATCCATTTGATAAAGGTATTTAGGAAACCAAAGGTCTTCAAAGCTTAAAACAGAAAAGACCAGTCAACATAGTTTAATGAACTTTCAATTAAATTGTTTATTAAAATCATAATTTCATAAGAAGTCATAGGGGGATTCAAATTCTAGATACCTTTCTTTTATTGATTTATTTTTTATCATTTCGTCATCTTAGTTTATTGTGTTGACTAACCGTTAGTTTATTTTCTTTTATTTCATATCTAATTTATTAATATCACCTTGTTTGTTAGTTAGAAAATAGGAAAAGAGTTATTATTAGTACTCATAGTCTTCATAGGATCAACCTATGCTCCATAGTGCTATCTATAATTAAATTATGTGCTTGGGTTAAAATAAATAAATAAAGATAAATAATCACCAAGTTTTTGGCATCATTGCTAGTAATAAGATATTAGGAACACTTGATTACTATTCATCTAACCATTAATTTCCTTTGAATTTACTTTATTTCATTTGATATTTTAGTTTTGATCATTAATATTTCTTTCTCTTATTTCTTTTTCAGGAGCTGGATTTGTTTATAACCTGAAGTAATCCATCAAAACTAGTCGAGGGAGATCTTGAAATTTAAAAAACAGATTTGCAAAAATCATAATTAGACTTAGACAAAAGGAAAAAGAGTGGGAACAAGAATTTGTGAATATACAAATAGAAACTATGGTGAAATACAACTAACTATATCTAAGCACATGAGGCCATCACTAATTGAAACTTAGTCTATTATCATCAGACCAACTATTATAGCCAACAACTTTAAGATTAAACCAAATTTCACATAAATGAAGAAATAGTTCATTCAATTTGATGGATTAAAAGATATGGATCCAAATTCTCGCTTTGATAATTTTTTAGAGATTTTGACATTTTCAAGATAAATAGGGCCACGAACGATGCAATAAGACTAAATTTTTTCCTTTTTTACTGAGGAACTAAGCCAAGAAATGGATAAATTCTTTTCTTAGAGGGTTTATCATGATTTGGGATTAAATAGGAAAGAAATTTCTAGTGAAGTACTTCTCACTAACTAAGATAATGAATATGAGGAATAATAAGTCTTTCTATGCCCAAATTGAATTAGATAGTTTATATCATATATGGGAGACATTTAAGGAAATACTAAGAAGATTCATACATCATGGTCTTCCTATTTAGTTATAGGTTCAATTATTTTATAATGGTCTAAATCTTTCAATAAGGAAGATGATAAATTTCACAGCTAGAGGAAACTTAAATACCTAATGTGGCCTAAGAGTTGATCGAAGAGATGGATATGAATAGCTATCAATGGAATTCACCAAGAAATAAACTTAATAACTAGACTAAATTTTATGATGTAAATGTGGTTACAACTTTGGCAGTAGGTTAAAGCTCTTACCAAAAAGATTAGTTGTTGTCAGTTACATAGTAGCTAGCTTAAATGATATTTTGTGAATTATGTAAAGAAAGGCATGTAGGCCGAGATAGTCAAGCCATTAAGACTGTAGCAAGACCATTCAAACATGTTGAATATATAGGTAATACACCTCAATGGCAAACCTATATAACAATACTTATAACCTAGGATAGAGGAACCACCTAAAATTTCTTAGGAGAATTAGGGGAAACCCTCTACTATAAAGTTAAGAGCATCAAGCTATAAGCATTTGCACTCAGGGGCCAAACATCCATTATTTCCTATTGAAGTAAGAAACTTGAATCATCTAACTCAAAGATAGAGATAACAACATTAAATTCTTCTTTAAATTTTGGTACTTATTCGACATTTTTGGTAACTTGATTACTGATAATAATTTAAAATGCAATGGAATCTAGCTTAAGAAATATACTCTAATAAAATCTATAACTTAGAATCACTTCAAGTTCTTTATTAGTGTGAGTTCCTCTTGTTGTTCTTTTATTTAGGAGATGAGAAACATTATTAACCCTTTCTTAGATCAGAAAGTGGTGAATAGCCTAGTTAGATCTTTAACTCCTTTATATATTAAACAAGTTATCTTTAGTCTTAGTACTAATAAGTCAGCCAAACCTAATGGCTTTAATGCCTCCTTCTTTCAAAGAACTTAGACTTCAACTAGAGATATGGTGGTGGAGGTTGCTTTTAAGTTCTTTAGGATTAAGAAAATGCTTAAAGAAATTAGTAAGATTCACTTTTTTAAAATTCTAAATAAGAGAAATCCTACTTCATTACATGAATTTTGCCTAATTTCATGTTCCAATATTATTCATGTATGATCTCTAATTTGTTTTCCCTAATACTAAAGGTTACATTGAAGCCACTAATCAATTTTTTTTAGTATGCAATTATACATGAGAGGTGGCAATATTTTTCTTTCTTAGAAATTATTCAAGGTTTACAATGATAAATCCTCCCTCATCAGTTGTTCATTGGAAATTGAAAAAATTTAAAGCTTTTAACACTTTGGATTAGAAGTTTCTTATTAAAAGTGTCTACGCTGTTGAGTTTTCATTGTTGTTTAATAGCTAGATCTAGGCATGCATATCTTTTGCTACATTTATATTTATAATTAATGGAGAGCCTATCTTAATGTTTAATAGGGCCAAAGTTTTAAGGTAGTGGATAACTTATTTCCACTATCCATAAAAAGTTCTTATTAGTCTCATTGCCATAACATTAAGGTAAGTGGTTCTTTCAAGTTCCATTATAAGTGTCAATAGCTCAATAAATCTTCAATTTGGAATTTATGGAATTTTTTACTATTTTTTAGGGATGATCCTAGATTACTTGAACTTTATCTTCTTTCTCTAAGATGTCTGGTTTAAAATTAATCTATATAAGAGCATATTTTATCTTTCAATGAGAGTGAAAAACACTTCCAAACTAAGCTTGATCTTAAGCCTCTAAATTCAATATAACCCTTTTAAATAACTTTGTTTACTAATATTTACTAAAAAATGTATGTTAAGTTCTTCCCTATAATGAAATCTATAAAGAATAAGGTAACGCAATTTGTTTCTTTAGTGCTTTCAAATCTCCGTTTGCAATGAAGTTCTCATTTAATTATACTTAAAAGAACTATCAAGGATGTGGAGAAATTGATAAAGAGATATTTATGGATAAGGGATGTGAGAAACTCTCACAGTTCCAGAGTCAAGTGATCTAATTTTGTTACTTTAAAAAAGAATAAGGATTGATATTGGATTCTATTAGAGTTATGAATCAAATGATGTTGGATAAAACAATCTAGAGATTTTTTTAATGATAAGGAGGTAATATTGGTTAAGTGGATGCAAGTTTATTGATTCTTAGTTTTAAATTGAGAGAAAAACTAGAGAGAGATGCTCCTCCTTCTCTCTAGCAAACACCCGAACACATAATACCATGTTAACTACCATTTTCCTTTACCTTTCCTTTTTTAAAATCTTGCTAGTTACACCTTTTTCCCACCTCATCTTACTAGCGACCAAACCAACAACATAGAAAATAAAGGAAACCAAGTAAACACACACCTAGAAAACCAAGACCAACACCTTCAACTATCCTTAACTTAGCTTTTTCCCCCTATTTCTATAACCAAACAAAACGCCTAAAGCTACCACTGGCTTGGGGAAGGTCACTTGGAGCTCTATAGTAGGGGATCTTATCACTTTTGGAAATCTAAGATTTATTTAATATATGGAGGAGGAGCCTATCTCGCTAAATCTGGAAGTACTATAGGTGGGAGCTAAGAAATGGAGCACATATGTTATAGGGTACTTACTAGAGAGGAGACTAGCCTACCTAGTTATGCAAAATGGGCAAATAGCCTATCGAAACATGAAACTTGAGAACTTGATGGTGAATGAAGACAAACACTATATATTTAAGTTTTCTTTAGAGTAGAAAGATCATAAAGTCATTAATGCTAGTCCTTGGCACATTCAAAGACAACCTATATTTGTTAGGAGATGGTATCCAAGCATCAAGCTTAATAGGAGTATATTGAAAATAGTTACCTTATGGGTGAATTGCTATAGAGTGCTATTAGAGAACTAGTTAGTTGAAGGCATGAGTTATATAGCAAGCAAATCGGATAAGTTAATAGGAATGGATGAGATACTACTATGCTAAAAAATATTGGTTATGATTGAGTATTTATAGACATAACATGAGTAGAAAGTTACCTGAATCTCTAAGAATCATGAAGATGATGAATGATGGAAGTCTTGAAAAAGACTGTATCAAAATATCCTATGTGTGGAGGCCTAAAGCCAAGGAGTATAAGCAAGTATGAAAGCCTAAGGAAGGAAATGTCGAAACACCACAAGATAAATAAAATGAAATTTACACTAAGACAAAAACTCCCTAGGGGACAAAAGAAAAAATACCAGAGGAAAAGAAGGATACAAACTCCACACTTACAGGGAAAAGGAATGAAGTTATGATGGGAAGAGATGAGCAAGTCATACTTGAGAGCATATAAGCAACAATAATAACAATAATAACCTAGTAAAAATCCCACTAATATGCAGGATCTAAGGAGGTCTATTAGTACTCAGCCTTATCCCTAACTAGTAGAGAGGTTATTTTCAAATGAGAAAGAGCATAGAAGCTAATACTCTAATTCAAGAAAAAAGGGAGACTTTTGGCATGAAACTAAGCCAATGGGAATTGATACAAAGTTAAGGAGGAAATCTAAGAGAGAAAAACCTAGCAAATGTAAGAAATAATGCAAGCTTTAATATGGAATGTAAGAGGCCTTAATGGCTTGATTAGACAGCCAGCCATTAAGGATTATACAAACCATAATAAGCCAAATTTTGTTAGTTTTATGGAAACCAAAATAGAAAAGAAGCAGACTAATGAATGCTTATAGTTCCTAGACATATAGAAGATTTTGAAAAACCATGATAGCGATACTAATGGTAAAATTATTGTTAGCTTTAACCCACAAAATTAGAGTTAATCATATGATCTTACGTTAACTAAATGATTCACTATGAAGCGTTAATGATCGAATCAAGAATATCAATAGCTATTATAGTAGTGTATGCTTTAAACTGGGGATTTCAAAGACAACACTTATGGGAGTAAATAACAAGTATTAACTGAAGAATAGAATATTCTTGGTCCATAATTGGTAATTTTAATTACATTTTAAGTCTGATGAGGCCTTGGAAGGGAAGAAATGGTAAGTTCATAATGGAAAGGAACTTTAAGGTCTTAAAAGCACAATTCCTTTAATTGATTTAAAAAGTGTTTGCAACCTATTTATCTGGAGTATAAACAAGTGAGGGAATGGTTCCTAATGAAGAAACTAGATGGTTGGTGAATGCACATTGGCTACAAGAGTTCCCTATAAATTCAACTACTTCTAGAGAGCAAATCACATTAGATCATAGCCTTTTATTAATACAGTGCATTAAAAAGGAACCGAAGAGGAAGACCCTTTTAGATTCTATAACTCCTTACTAAAGCATCCGAAATTTGATGAAGCATTATAGAAAGGCATAACCTATAATATACAAGGATCCTAAAGCCAACTTCGTATCTAGAAATTGAAACCTATTAGGGAAAATATAAAAAGATAATTGCTATACATAATGACATCATGCAAAAGGAGAAGCAAGTAGCTTTGATTAAACTAATTGTGTGCCAAAAACAATATATGGATAATTATGGGGATAGAACATTGAAAACTAAGGAAGTAACCTTAATCTCAAAGTATAATGATTCTATAGAGCATATTAACTTCTAACTAACTCAGAATTCTAGAATGGGATGGCTTATTAATGGGTAGAGATATAAAAAATACTAATTTAATCCCATTCAAGTTAGAACGAAAAAAATTAAATCGTGTTTCTTAGTAATGAAAGAGGCAATAAAGTTACATAACAAAATAAAAATGAAGGAGCTAGTGTATGAATTCTTTAAAAAGTAACTTGAAAAATGTCAGGCTATCTATGAAACGATAGAAGCCAATTTGAGATTGATCAAATCATCTTTAATCAGGAAAAATAAGAATTGATCAAGGAGCTCACAAGGGAAGGGATAAAAGCAACCTTATTCACCATTCACCCAAATAAAGCCCCAAACCCTGATGGTTTAACGATAGATTCTTCCATTAAACATACGATACCATATTAGAAAGCATCACTAAAGAATTCACGGACTTTTTAAAGAGTAGTCAAATACTAAGGGAATGGAGCAATACCTATATCTGCTTAATTCTAAAGAAACTCAAAACTAGTAAGTTAATTAAATTTAGTCCTATATCTTATTGGAATGTTATATACAAGATTATTTCTAAAATTATGGCTAACAGGATGAGTAGTTATTTAGGCAAGATACTTAATCTATCTCATAATGCTTTTGATAAGGGAAGGACTATTAGGAATAACGTCATGTTGTGCTAAGAATTACTCAAAGGGTATAGCTCCAATAATTCTATTAAGCTTTGCACCTTAAAAATTGATCCAGATCAAGTTTATGAATCAGTCAGTTAGAGATTCATCACTTAAGTGCTTCAAGCTATGGGGTTTCTAACCAAATTTAAGAAGAGGAATGAGGAATGTATTACTAACCATTATATGCAATCATGATGAATGGAGAACCTACAATTCATTTCAATGTTACCAAAGGACTTAAACAAAGGTATCCCCTAATTTGTTTATCCTTAGAAAGAAAGTGTTATCCTGCAGAATAATAACAATATATCTAGGAATCCTAAGTTTAAATATCATTAGAATTATAAGGAAGTTAGATTATTCTACATAACATTCACTGATGATGTGCTTTTACTTTGCAAAGCTGATAAACTATTTATTAATTTGCTTCAAGACTTATTAGAGAGCTCAATATTAGTTTCAGGGCTAATGTGCAACCTTGCTAAAAGTTCCTTCTACCTCTAAGCCAATGTTAACCCAGAAGTAGCATCAAGGGATAGGAGTATAGGAGTTAATAAATCCAAATTGTCTTTCAAATATTTAGGAGTTTCCTTCTCTCAGAAGAAAATCTGTGCAACTTGCTGGAACCCCTCCTCGGAAGGGTCACGGGCCCGACGTCCTACGTGACATCTGCATGCGTGTCCCACGAGGGAGGGATTCCCCACCAGTGATACTTAAAACGAACAAACTCATTTAACTTACCTCCGAACAAAAATTGGAGGTAAATCATAAAAAAAATTCAACAAGTGTTGACCCCGGGAAAAATGCGTGGTGGGATCGTAAAATAAGCACATACATTAAAATAAGACAATCAAGAACAAAAATTTCGGAAAAATATTTAATACACAATTTAATAGATA
>JAOTAY010021030.1:0-11366 GCA_025629805.1 Erythroxylum baracoense | reverse complement strand
AAACACATTTTTGTCCTCGAGACGGAGACAGTCTTTTCTGTTTTGTCCATTACAACCAAACACCTTACTGTCTCCAATTTTTGTTCTGTTCCGTCTCCAAATTTCCGTCTTGTTCCGTCTCTGCATCCAGAAGACAGTAACCAAACACAGCGTTAGGGAGGGAGGCAATCTGCGTCTTAAAGGGTCAACATCTCATCATCACATGCACACGAAGGAAGATTCACCTTTTCTTCTTTAACGAATATATATTATATACCATCAATGAATTTCCGCAGGAGCACTAAATTTAAATGAAAGTTTTCAGTTATTCACTTGGACCGACAATTCCAGGTGCAAGATCTCGTTCAAATCCAGCTTTTTAGCTTTGCCACCGAATTAAGGACGGTCACGGACGCAATATCAAGATTCGTGGGAAGTAATCATCCATCCACTGACACATTTCGACCGACTAGAAGTAGGTTAGGTCATAGGTGCCACAAAAACTAATATAGAGAAACGTCATTGCCAAAAACATTTGTCCCTCTATTAATTTTTTTGATAAACCGGAAAGATAATAAACAAAGCGTAAAATAAATACATGGCCCAACTTTTAAAAAATTTATCATTCTCATTGGATACATTTCAAGGTTTTTTTTAGATTCTTTTACGTACACTGAGTTACAGTTATAAAATATTTTAATAAATATTAAATCAACATAAAGTATGACTAATGTAGTGTTTGTTAAATAATTGATTAAATTGAAGCAAAATATGAAAATCAACCTACAGGTAGTGGAAATTGTTTTTAAACCCTTGATTGAGGTTGTTCTATGTCTAGATAAAATAAGAGCAAGCATGTAAATAGAGATATGGAGTTACTTTTAAGGTTAGTGTTATTGAAGTCCCAAGTGACAGAGGATCCATATGTTTACGATTGATATATGACCAATTGTAGGAGACCTTAACCTTTATATATAGCTTCTATATCGGGCTTCCCTATCATAAGTCCGATATAAATCTGGTCTACACTAATAGAGATCCATTTTTTACTTGGACTTCGGCCCATTGATTTAGACAATTTATTGAGTCACTTTATTATCCTTATCTGGATCAAATTACGTAACTTAACTGATAATTTATTGAAAAGCCAAAAATTACAATTAATAGTTGTGCAACTAATGGAAAAGGACAAATATTTCCTACATTCTCCCCTTTGGACACTTATTAACTGCAGTTTTTGTTGAAGTTTAAAATTGTTTAAAAACTCGGTTAAGTAACACTGATGTATTGGTACCAAATTTAAAAACATTTGATTTAAAGGTAATGAAAGTCCAACATTTCATCCTGCAAGGCTTTTGATACCGAAAAATGTCAAACACATGTGTCATATGTAACACAGGTCAAATATAATCACAAATATCTAATACCTTACTAACGTGAATGAGAAAATTGAGTGTGGAAAACTAGGATGATACCTGCATGATCTAATACGTATCATCTTCGTTTCTAGGTCTCGATTTCTCTAACTTTATACTAAATTGCTTGTGCTAAACTGTAGCAGAGAAATCCTGTTTTCTCTCACCGAATGCTAAACAGCATTAGAGAAAACTTGTTTCTTCTCACCAAATGCTAAACTGCATTAGAGAAAATTTTTATGTTCTCTAACTGAATGATAACTGCATTAGAGAACCTTTATGGGATTAAAAACTTATATCCTTCTATGTCATGTGAAACTTTAAGGATATCCGTATAAACTATATATGTTTAAATGACATAGGATCAAGGTAAATCTTTATAAATGCCCAATGACCTTTAAAATGCTTAAGATCAACACAAATCTTAAGGTTTCCATATGTATTATGACTATACACAAAACAATTATTACTGAGGATAAAAAGAGATGATCATGTTTATTAATAAATAACCATAATGTCGTAATACATTAAAATGTATAAACATTTAAAGAGCAAATACAGTGATCCCTAACTACTGCTGTCTAAGGACTTTAACACGCCCATATCACATACATGTTTAACAAATACTAGTGGGCGAAGTCCTTTAGTCAATGGATCAGCTAACATCCCCTTAATCCTAATATACTCCACTTTAACGTCACCTTTTTGAATCAACTCCTTTATGGTCAAGTACTTGACCTCTAAATGCTTAGACCTTGTGATACTCTTTTTGTTGTTATTAAACAATACTGCAGCAAGATTATCACAATATAACCGAATGAGTCTAGGTATCGAATCCATCATAGGCAACTCAGAAATCAAGTTTCTGAGCCAAATCGCCTGTGTAGCCGCTCCATAACATACAACAAACTTTACATGCATGGTCGAGGAAGTAACTAATGTCTGTTTGACAATCTTTCACGACACTACACCATCTGCCAACATAAAAATGTACCCTGAAGTGGATTTGCGATCATTAAGACACATAGCAAAATTGGTGTAAGGTCCTAAAATATACCCTATTTGAAACGATATATGTTCATGAAAGTACAAGTGAGATAGGAGTTAAATTTGTGTTATGAGTTGAATGTGAAAGATATATGACTTGAATTTCGGTATTGATGGACTATAGTTAGTAAATTGGAATTAATTGATACTATTAGAGAATTGAGGTATTTAAATGTATATTTGGACAAGGAAAATGGTCAAGAAATAAGTTAAGGTTGTACAAAAAAAATTAAAATGATTAAGCCTATGAGTTATGACATGTGGCATAGCAAATGCATTGACATTTGACATCATTCATTGTGTGACAAATGGCAGCATGATAAGAAGTCAAGAAGTCAAATGACAATTAATGTGTGTGGATTAGTGGTAGCCTAATCCATTGATACATGACATTATGGGCAAAGTGACACATGTTTAAGGAATTTGAAGATACCTAACACTTTGGCTAAGCAAAATTTCTGTTGTGTTCCTCTCTCTTCTCTCCACTGAAACTTCCCTTTTCTCTCTAACTTCTAGAATTTTGCTAGGTTTTGGATTGTCGTCACTTGAAGTTTTGGTAAGCTACTGAACCTAGAAAAAAAAAGTTCTACTAATTTTCTGTGCCATTGTTTTGTAATGCTGAAATTTGCACATGAAACCTAGATATGTGCTGATTGCTTGGAAGGGTTGGTTGGCTTGATTTTTAGAGTAATTTGGAGTTGTTCGTTGAAGTTATGAAGAGGTAAGGGAGTAATAAACTTGATATCATGATAGAACATGTCTTGTTTGATGTTTTGAGGTGGATATAATATGTACAGGATTTATGAAGAATTGTGGTTAGGAACTTGATAGGTGCCAGGTACTCATTAGGAGGTGTGTTTCTACTGAACAACCATCGGTTTTTTAACCATTTCTTGACCTATAGACATCTAAATAGGATGATTTTAGATTCAAATTAAACTAGATTCATTTATATACAACTTTCATGAAGAAGTATAATTTAAATTCCATCACTAAGGGTTTTTTAATTTAGCTTGAAAGTGAGTTCTGGCTTTGGCTGCAGTACTGAAAATTTGTGTCCTATTTTTCAATGATTAAATTGTATTGATTAAGGCAGAATTAGGCAAATATGTCTTCATAAAAGTTGTAGCTTATTCTTTTATATTTCTAACGGTATAAAGTTTGAAATTTTTTGAGATCGGGTTGGAGAGATGTGCTCCTTTTAAGTTGGTATATGCAGTAGGGGTACACGATCGTGCAAATGCACAATCGTGACCACCCCATTATTTTAGGATTGCATGATCGTGCACAAGCATGATCATGCTTCCTTGTGTTCACAGCTCACGGCCGTGCATTTATAAACTCACGGCCATGCATGTGTGGTGCACACCCGTGCACTTTCATATGCACCAGACCTCGTGCTATTTTGCATAGTCTTCAGTATTTTGAGCATAACTAACCAAATTGAATGATTTTTGTTGCATTTGAAACTTAGGACATATGGGAATATTTGGTTAGAAGAACTTATTGTCTAAAAAGGTCAAATTCTATGTCAAAATGACCATATACAGTTGACCTGAAACTGTCCTAGGAGAATCTGGAAAACAATGTTAAACTTGATTATGTAATGTTGACATATATAAGAATAGGAGTCTCAACAATGCTTGAATTTTAACTTAATTGAGATGTTATTGTAAAGAATGTATGGTTTACAATGTTGAATTGCTTTGTGTGATCATAAATGAATGAATTACAAAGACTTATGTATTACGATCTGGATATGGGTGTTTGTGAATTGGGAATTTCTGCTATATTATTGTGATTATTTCGGACCATCAGTCGTTCGAGGAGTTTGATAGTTGGGATTGTATTGGAAGTGCTTTCTATGTGTGTGAAATACATAATTTCTGAAACTAACCTATTTTGTTTTAAAACTGTCAAGTGCTAGTTGTGGGTAAATAAGCATGCCTAGAAGGGTCTGTAGCTGCTCCTGGACACATTTAAGATGTCGACGCTTCGATGTCTCCTGATAATGATACTTCGGTATCTGAGACATACGTCTTTCCTGATATTGACACTTCGGTGTCTCCTGATATTGAGACATAAGTCTCTCCTGTTTTGCGATACCGATCATGGTATCTCCTCTATTAGTCTCGTTACCCACTTCTGTATAAAGGATTAGCAATCTAACTTGTTTTATATTATGATAAATGTTTAGTCTGATATAAACAAAATTTTGATTTGATACTTAAATTTGATATGAGATAAACTCTGAATTGATACAAGTTTTATTCTGATCTGAAGGGTTTATACCCTATTATGATAATTAGTTCTGACATCTATATAATTTGTTTTGATACTTAAATGATTGGCATTAACATGAGAAATATTCTCTAGTGATAGATTTTATTTTGTTCTAAAATCTATTATATTTGAATTGTTCTTTAATATGAACCTTCAATAATTACTTATGGTATATTTTGATTCAGTATATGTGGATGTTAGGTAATTGTTAAACAGTTGCCAGTTTATGTATAATTTAGTTATTCCCCACTAAGCTTTATACTTAGCACGGTAGTTTTGCCCTATGTAGGTTCAAATAGGTGGGTTTCTGGGACAATAACAACAACGATGGGCAATGAAGAATGTGTTTTGTTTGGAGATGTATGTTTGGTTTGTATGTATAATATGAAACATGATGTATTTTGTTAAATGTTTGTAAATACTATAATATAGAGTATATTTGAATTTAAGATATGTACCGTTTTGTTTAAGAATTTGTAATATAATAACCTTAAGTCAGGATGACTTGACACATGTATTCGAATGAATTTGGTGTATTGTCTAAATTATGTTTAAAGTCGAATATCCATGGAAACACAATAATTGGTTGTTTGAATTCTGGCTACGCTTTGTATTATTTTGATATGATTTAAGTCCTGTCTTAGGCAATATTCACATATCCTTCTAGGGGGTCTATGGGTGTTACAATCAGAGTTTGTATACCCTATGAGGTTTAAATTGTAGACTTTTATGTATGTCAACGTATAATCTTTGGTACCCTTTAGGTATCTCAACACTCGTTTAACTGCATTCGAATAATCTATACCTAGATTAGTCAGATATCGACCTAGCAGTTTAACAGCAAATATAATGTCCATTCTAGTGAACACCTGAGCATACATCAGGCTACCAACTGCACTAGAGTACGAGACGTTCCTTATAACCTCTCTCTTAACTTCATTCTTTAGATACTGTACCAAAGATAATCTCTCTCCATGAGAGATAGGTACTCCAACAGGTTTACATTCTGCCATATTAAACATTTGTAGCACTTGCTCAATGTATGCTCTTTGTGAGAGGCTTAATAAGCGTTGAGATCTGTCTCGTTGAATCTGTATACCAAGGAAAAAAGATGCTTCACCTAAATCCTTCATGTCAAAGTGTTTGGCCAAAAGTTGCTTTACCTTATGCAATATAGTCAAATCATTTGGCGTGAGCAAGATATCATCCACATATAGTAGTATGAAGATAACTTTGCTCCCCCCGTCCTTATAGTATAAGCATCTTTCAACTTTGTTTTCCACAAAACCGAATGAGGTCAAAACCTCATCAAACTTTAAGTACTATTATCTAGAAGCTTGCTTCAAACTGTATATTGATTTAGTCCACTTACGAACTTTGTCAGTTGCATTTTGATCCTGAAATTCTTTAGGTTGCTCCATATAGAACTCCTCATAAAGCTTACCATTCAGGAAAGCTGTCTTAACGTTCATCTGATATAGCTCTATGTCATAATGAGCTACTATTCTCATAATCAGTCTAAATGCATCCTTCGAGGATACAGGAGAGAAGGTAACATTAAATTCAACTCCTTCTCTCTTGGTGAATTCCTTGGTAACTAAACACGCCTTAAACTACTCAACTTGACCCTGTGTGTCCTTCTTGGTCTTAAATAGCCACTTGCAACTTACAGACCTGCAATGTTGTGGTAAATCAATAAGCTCTCATACTTTATTATACCTCATAGATTGCATCTCATCTTTTATTGCTTCCCACCACATGTTCGCATGAGGTCCAGAAATAGTTTCTGTAAAAGTAACCGGATCCACAAAATGTCGTATGTCCTAATCTTGCTCACTCAAATAGACTATGTAATTTGATAAGATAATTGCTTACCTCTCTCTGATGGATATGCGCAACTGCCTAGGTTCTTGTACCTCAGAAGCCTCTTGTTGAACATGTATAGGTTCATGTACTTGTGTAGGAATGGTACTCGGACCTTCATCCACCAGACACGACTGTATGAGAGGCGGATACGTGATAATCGTAGTATCCGTCTTGCTATCTCTTAGAGGATGTGAGGATCCTCCCTCATCATGGACATCATATTCTAGAAACTTAGCCCTTTATGTGTGTGCAAGGCTTGGCTTCCTTTCAACCCAAAATTCAAAAGGCATCTTTGTACTGACTTACTTGGGACTCTATTCAAGATATACAATGCCGTTTTGATGGCTTCACCCCAAAGGTATTTGGGTAGGTTAGTTCTACTCTGCATTGACCTCATCATGTCCTTTAGAGTGTGATTGCACCTTTCGGCCACACCATTTTGCCTAAGATTACCTGGCATAATGAACTAAGTTACTATTCTAATTGATTCCAAATACCTGGCAATCAAACCTTTTTCTTGTCCTGCAACTATATGTTTGCCATAGTATTCCCCTCCCTTGTCAGATATGACTATCTTTATTAATTTTTCCAATTAGTTCTCAACCTCAGTCTTAAAGATTTTCAACTTATTAAGAACTTCAAACTTTTCTTTAAGTAAGAACACATAGCAATAGTGGGAATAATCATCTATAAATGTCAGAAAATATCTAGCATTGCAAAACATGACTGTATAGGGACCACTAATGTCTGTATGTATGGGTCCAATAAACCAGAAGCATGAGTTGACCCCTTTTTTCTTATTTTGGTTAACTTAACCCTACAATAATCGATACATGTTTCCAGATAGCTGAAGTCCAAAGTTGGGAGAATGTTATACTTTATCAATCTCTCAACCCTCTCCCTGGAAATATAGACAAGACGTTTATGCCACAACATGTACAATGTTTCCTTTATGAAGGCTCTCTTTTGAATAACAAGTTCAGCAATATAAGTAGAGGCATACATTTCGTTAGGAGTAAGATAGATTCTATATAATCCGTATGATAAGAAAGGAGTTCTGATATGTCTTGTATTGATAGAAATATTTACAACCGAAGTATCAAATACAAAACAATAACCCTCTTTACCTAAAACTGATACAGAGATCAAGTTTTGCCTAAAAAATGATATATAAAATGTGTCTCATAAAACTAATACAAACACTGTATCGAGATTCAATCTTACATCTCTTACATACAAAACATCCACCTCTTCATTGTTATCGACCATCAGCTTCTCCTCCCCTTTAGTTGGTCTTCTCCTGGATGTGAGCCTACATTGTGGAAGTAACATGATTAGAAGCTCCACTATCTAACCACCAAGAACTTGATGTGATTATAGCTGCATTGGATTCATGAATTAAATAGGCCGAGGAGTTACTTAACAATTATTACGTAACCTTCCATAGCTTGTACTTCGGGCAATTGGCCTTTCTATCCCCCTTCTTCTTATAGAAGAAGCACCTTATACCTTTTACGTCATGTGGGCCCTTTGCAATGGTAGACTGTCCAGTCTGAATCTATGGAGAGAGTTTGGGTTTCTTACCCTTACCCTTAGGTTGTTGGAGTTTAGCCTTCCCCTTATCTCCAGTAGCTGCATACAAGGCTGTATGAGAAGAAATCTTAATCTTCTTCTCAGTCGCAGCACAGCGGGAAATCAAGGCATTGATGTCCCAATTCTCATCCAGAGAGATGTAGGAGGTAGCCAACACCTCAAACTCTCGAGTGAGAGTATTTTGTGGCTGATGAACTATGAGCGCGTCAGTAATAGGTATATCTACTGCCTTCAGCCTACTCTGAAGGTGCACCATCCTGATGATATATTCTCTAACGCCTCCTTCTCCTATATACCTTATAGAGAACAACTCTTTAATCAAGGCGCTCTACTCCGTATGAGAAGACACCTTGTACCTTTGGGAAATGCTATCCATGAACTCCCTCACTATCGTCGTGTCTGGTAATATACTAAGCAGATGATCTGGGATCGACCTCTTGATGGTCAAATAGAACATCCTATTTGACCTCTCCTATATTGCCATTGCTGCTTTGTCAGCTTTTGAGCTAACATCAGTAAATGGAGAAGGTCTCTCGATATGCATCGCCATGTTGACGTCAGTCTTCTCCAGGGCAAACTCAACATCCTTCATCCACTTCTTAAAATTGAAACCAGTCAAGGTCTCAATGGTGATAACATTGTTGTTTATAGAAAAGATGACTGAAAAATAGAAAAGACAATGTAAAGATTAATATAAATGCAGGATAACAATGATACTTAAAGCATTAAAGCACTATCTATACCGAGAATAAACACCTTTGGGCTGAATACATAATATATGCAATTAGACCCTCACATAAAAGCAATCAGAATACAAACTATCAACTCTTATGACACTACCACATTTGAGTGAATAGATCATTTAAGCAACGACTTTCTTCCATCTATAGTCTTTATGAACATCTCAAAATCCTATGTAAGGCTAACACCTTTGGGTAGGATAATCAAACATAAGGTCATAGACATCCCCCAACATATGAGCAAAACAATCCAAAATACTGACTTGAAAGGCCACTGTAGTGACTACATTCTCATTAGTACCTTAGAAAGTCCACAAACACAAGGAATACTCTTTATGTCATCCTCACATTCTATATGGGCAAAATGTATGTGAAAATCAGCTATAAATGCAAAAACCTAGTGCACAGTCAAATAATCACATACAATTACTGAAAACATCATCTCTAAATTTTATTTGAGACTTTTATTTAAAAAATTCTCAATGAGAGTACCTATCGTACTTTCCCAAATACCGAATCTACCACACAAGACATAAAACTTTAAGTATCTCCCTCATGTATAATTCGGAGTACAAAATACACTCAAAATTAGCTTTAAAAAGCTTTAAAAACTTTTCCGGAATCCAATTACCATTGTAATAAATCCAGAAAAATTAAAAAATCACTTTAAAAATTTTTCCGACCTAGAAACTGACCCAAAAAACCAAGGAAATTTTTTGAAAATTCCCTTTTTTTGGTCAGCATGATGTCAACATCACTATAGCGCTGACGTCAGCGTAGCAAATGAGCTGACATCAATAGGTTGTAGCCTGAGCACGCGCGTCATGACACGTGTGAGATACGTCTGGCACGTTCGACGCACGTGCCCCCCAGGTGCGTACGTGCATTCACTGTATGACGTGTGCAATTTCTCAATCCCAACGATCCACGTGTTGGGACGGATGTGGCGCGTGTGACGCATGAGCCAGCAGTCCCGGGTTAATGGTCGGGTGAGGTGCGTGCTTTGCACGTGTCACACGCGTCCTTTAAAATGTGGTGCCACTTGTTGAAGAAAATGTGGAATACCTGATTTCGATTCTATCTTGACTTCCGGAGCAGTTTTCGAGGCCAAATTAATCTTCGATCACCCGGGACATTCACGACAAATGTTCCTCGACACGTGGTTAACGCCTTTTTACAGTTTTCTTAATACGTAAGCGGTCTTAACGGGTCAGAGGATCCGTATGCTTACAATTGATATATGAGCAATTGCAGGAGACCTTAATCTTTATATATAACTTCCATATCAGACTTCCCCATCATAAGTCTGATATGGGTCTGATCCATACTAATAGGGATTTATTTTCTACATGGACTTCAACCCATTAATTTAGACCATTTAATGAGTCACTTTATTACCCTTATCTGAAGCAAATTACGTAATTTAACCAATAATTTATTGAAAAACTAAAAATTACAATCACTAGTTGGCCAACTAATAGAAAATGACAAAAACGTCCTACAATTAGTTTATTATTTGATATGATTTGAATTTTGTGTAGAGCTTCAGATGGCTTGATATCTAGTAAGTTGACATCTTTTAAAACTATAAATATCACGTTACAAATTAATATAGATCTTTTTGATTGGCTAATATATTAAAACCAAAAAAAAAAGTCCACAATTAAATTTTAATTACATAGGCCTTCTAACAAAAGTTGGCATTGGTTGATATGTTTTATTTTAAGGAGTGGCAAAAGTTGGAGTACCAAAGTAGGTCTTTTGATGGCTGAAGCATGTGGAGGGAGTAAATCTTTGGTGTTTATTTTGTAAGAGAGAAAGATGATTCTTTTAAATTGAGTGTATACAAGAAAACAAAATGCTTCCATTAATGAAAAAAACAACTTGGAATCTATTTGAAGAAAAGTGAACAGACAAACTTTTGCAAATTAAATTTAGGATTTGAAAGGATTGTAAATTATGTTTAAGAAAAAGACGCATATTGTTAATTAGTAAGAGACCGTGAACTCGTGATAGCCAATTAAACAAGTATGATATAAATAAGACGCAAAAGGGGCTAAATTCTGTGTTTATGATAATAATTAATTTGAATCCTTAAAATGTGAGTAAAAGAATTGGGGGGACGAAAATAAGACAATCCGCCAAGGGAGATGGCGGGTTTGTGGCATCCCCGCCATTCGGAATGGCGGGATGGCCACGTGGGAGGCATCCCCGCCATTCGGAATGGCAGGATGGCCACGTGGGAGGCCATCCCGCCATTCCAAATGGCGGGATGGACGTGGGGCTCCACCCCGCCACGTCCACCCGATCCCTCTCCCCTGAGAAAAATAAAAAAATTTAATTTTAATAATTAATATAATTTAGGGTTTTATTATTTAAGGATTAATTTATATTTAGGGTTAAAAACATCAATACAAATTAAATTTGAAGTAAAAGTTGTAAT
>JAOTAY010021029.1:0-11369 GCA_025629805.1 Erythroxylum baracoense | reverse complement strand
CTTTGGTGCGCAAAATAGCCCTTTGTCACGATTGTTAAGCACCTTCAGTGGGAAAAACAATTAGTTGGCTCACATTCGGTGGGCAAAATAGCTGGTTGGGACAGTCGTTAGGCACCATTGGTTTGAAAAAATAGCCCGTTGGCACACCTTCGATGGGTAAAACACCCCGTTGGCATGGTCGTTAGGCACCTTTGGTGGGGAAAACATCCCATCAGGCATCTTCGATAGGAAACACAGGCTGTTGGCACACCTTCGATGGGCAAAATAGGACATTGACCCAAATGCTAGGCACCTTCGATAAGCAAAATAGCCCATTACCACATTCCCTAGACACCTTCAGTGGAAAAAACAACCTTTGGCACACCTTTAGCGGGAAAAAGAGCACGTTGGAACACCTTCGGTGGGAAAAATAGCGTGTTGGCACAGTCACTAGGCACCTTTGGTGGGTAAAATGATCCGTTGGCACTTTCACTAAGTGCATTTGGTGGGAAAAACAACTCGTTGGCACACCTTTTATAGGCAACATAGCCCATTGGCACGGCTGCTAGGCACCTTCAGTGGGCAAATAGCCTGTTGGCACGGTCGTTAGGCATCTTTGGTGGGCAAACGAGCCTGATGGCACGTTCGTTAGGCTCATTCTGTGGGAAAAATAGCTTATTGGCAAACCTTCGGTAGGTAACACATCTTATTGGCACAGTTGCTAGGTACCTTTAGTGGGTAAAATGGTCCGTTGTGCACCTTCGGTTGAAAAAACATCCCATCAGCACATTTACGTTATAGCCCGTTGGCGAACCTTTAGTGGGCAAACCAACCTGTTGGCATGACTATTATGCTCCTTCGGTGGTAAAAACACCCTGTTGGGCACCATCGATGGAAACACAACCCTTTGGCACACCTTCGGTGGGAAACACAGCTCGTTAGCACAGTAGTTAAGCAGCTTTGGTAGGAAAAACAACCCGTTGGGCACCTTCAGTGGGAAAGACAGCTCGTTGGCACACCTGTGGTTGATAAAACTACTTATTGGCTCGATCGTTAAGCACCTTTGGTGCGAAAACAACTTGTTGGGCACCCTCAATGGGAAACACAACCCGTTGGCACACCTTTTGATGAGAAAAATAGCATGATGGCACGGTCGCTAGGCACCTTCAGTGCGATAAACAGCACGTTGGCATGGTTGGTAGGCACCTTCAGTAAGAAAAACACCTGTGGTTGACAAAACTACTCGTTGGCATGGTCGCTAGGCACCTTCGGTTGTAAAAGAGTCTGTTGAGCACCCTCGGTGGGAAACACAGCCCATTGGCACACCTTTAGTGGGCAAAACAACACGTTGGCATGGTTGCTAAACACCTTCAGTGGGAAAAACATCCCATTGGCACACATTTAGTGGGTTACACAGCTCGTTGGGAAGGTCACTAGGCACCATTAGGAAGAAAACAGTCCGTTGGTCCCCTTTGGTAGGAAACAAAACCCGTTGGCTCATCTTTAGTAGGCAAAATAGCTTGTTGGCATGGTCGCTAGGCACCTTCATTTGGAAAAACATCCTATTGTCACATTCACTAGGCACCATCGATGGGAAACACGACTGGTTGGCATCCCTTTGGTGGGCAAAATAGCACGTTGGCACTGTTGCTAGGAAAAACAACATGTTGGCACACTTTCAGTAGACAAAACAACCTATTGGCATACCTTCGATGGGTAAAATAGCCCGTTGGCATGGTGGCAAGGCATCTTCGTTGGGAAAAATAGCTTGTTGGAACCTTTGATCGGAAACATAGCCCGTTGGCAGAACTTGGTTGGGCAAAACAACTCGTTGGCACGGTCATTAGGCACCTTCGATGGGCCCACTAGCACAAATGCTAGGTACCTTTAGTGGGCAAAACAGCCCATTGGCACGATCGTTAGGCACCATTTTGTTGGGCAAAATAGGCTGTCGGTAAGGTCGCTAGACACCTTTGGTGGGAAAAGTAGCCAATTGATACACCTTTTGCGGGAAAAACAACACGTTGGTATGATTACTAGGCACCTTTGTTGGGTAGAATAGCCCTTTGGCGTGATCGTTAGGCACCTTCAATGGGAAAAACTGCTACTTGGCACAAATTCAATGAGCTAAACAGCCCGTTGGCACAGTTGTTAGCCATCTTCAGTGGGAAAAACTGCCCATTGGGCACCTTTGGTGGAAAAATAGCTCGTTGGCACACCCTTATTGGGCAAAACAGCACATTAGCATGGTCGATAGCCACCTTCGTTGGGTAAAACAACCCTTTGGTGCTGCTGCTAGGCACCTTTGGTGAGAAAATAGCAGGTTAGCATGGTCGCTAGGCACTTCTGTGGGATAAACAACACATTGGCACCATCGCTAGGCACTATCGATAGGAAAAACTGCCCATTGGGCACCTTCGGTAGGAAACATAGCCCGTTGGCACACCTTTGGTGGGAGAAACAACATGTTGGCATGGTTGCTAGCCACCTTTTTTAGGAAAAACAAACCTATGGCATAGTTTCTAGGCACCTTCGGTGAGAAAAATAGTCCGTTGGGCACATTAGGTTGGAAAAAAAACCTATATGCACACCTTCAATTAGCAAAATACCCCGTTGGCACATCTTTTGTGAGTAAAACATCCTATTTGCACGGTCACTAGGTGGCATCGGTGCAAAAAATAGCCTGTTGGCACACCTTCGGTGGATAAACCAACCCATTGGCAGTATCACTAGGAACCTTCGATGGGAAAAATAGCCCATTGGCACAGTTGTTAAGCACCATTTTGTTGGGAAAAACAAGCTATTGGCACAGTCACTAGGCATCTTCGTTGGGAAAAACTGCTCATTGGCACACCTTCTGTGGGAGAAACAACACGTTGGCACAATTGTGACTCACCTTCATTAGGCAAAATAGCCATTTGGCATGGTCACTAGGCACCTTTGGTGGGAAAAATAGCTAGTTGGCACACATTCGATAAGCAAAATAGCTCGTTGGCACTTTTCCTAGACACTATTAATGGGCAAACAGCCCTTTGACACACCTTTAGCAGAAAAAAAGCACGTTGGCACACTTTTGGTGGAAAAAATAGCATGTTTGTACAGTCACGAGGCAACTTTTGTGGGTAAATTGGAACGTTGGCAAGTTTGCAAGGCACGTTCATTAGGAAAAATAGCCCATTGGCACACCTTCGGTAGGCAACATAACTCGTTGGCACGGTTGTTAGGCACCTTTGATGAGCAAAATTGTCCGTTGTGTAGCTTCGGTGGGGTAAACATCTTGTTGGCGCACCTTCAGTAGGAAAAGCAGGCCACTGGCACACCTTTGTCAGGCAAAATAGCCCATTGACACAATCACATAGCACCTTCGAAGGGCAAAATAGACCAGTGGGCACCTTTAGTGGGAAACCCAGCTTATTGGCACACCTTCTGTGGGCAAAACAAGACGTTAGCACCTTCGGTAGGAAACAAAGCTCATTGGCACACCTTTGTTTGGAAAAATAGCACGTTAGTAAGGTCGATAACAACCTTTATTGGGCAAAACAGCTTATTTGTACAGTTCCTAGGCACCTTCTATAGGAAAACAGCCTGTTAGGCACCCTTGGTGGGAAACACAGCTTGTTGGCACACATTTGGTGGGCAAAACAGCATGTTGGCACGATCGCTAGCCACCTTCGGCAGGAAAACAACACATTGGAAGTATCACAAGGCACACCTTCAGTAGGAAAAACACCTATGGCGGATAAAATTGCCCATTGACATGGTCGTCAGGCACCTTTGTTAGGCAAAATAGCCCTTTAAAGCAGTTAATAGGTGCCTTCAGTGGGAAAAATAGCTAGTTGGCACACATTCGATGAGCAAAATAGCCCGTTGGCAGTTTTGCTAGACACCATCGGTGGGATAACAGCCCTTTGACACACCTTCAGCAAAAAGAAGAGCACATTGGCACACCTTTAGTAGGAAAAACAACATGTTAGCACAGTTGTGAGGCACCTTTGGTGGAAAAAACGGACCATTGGTAAGATTGCAAGGCACCTTCGATGGGAAAAGCAGCCTATCGGCATGATTGCTAGGCACTTTTGGTGGGGAAAACTACCCGTTGGGCAACTTTGGTAGGAAACATAGTTCATTGGGACACGTTTGTTGGGCAAAACAATTCGTTAACACAATCGATAGACACCTTGGTTCGACAAAATAGCCCCTTAGTATAGTTGCTAGGCACCTTTGGTGGGAAAATAGCCTGTTGGGCACCCTCGATGGGAAACACAGCTCGTTGGCACACCTTTGGTTGGCAAATAGTATGTTAGAACGGTCGCTAGGTACCTTCGGTGGGCTAAGCAACATGTTGGAATGATCAGTATGTACCTTTGGTAGGAAAAACACCTTTGGTGGACAAAACAGGTTGTTGGCACACCTTCGGTAGGGAACACATCCCATTGGCATAGTTGCCAGGCACCTTCGATGGGCAAAACAGTCGGTTGTGTAGCTTCGGTAAGATAAACATCTCGTTGGCACATCTTCAGTAGGAAAAGTAGCCTATTGGCGCACCTTTGTCAGGCAAAATAGCCAGTTGGCACAATCGCAAGGCATCTTTGGGGGGCAAAACAACCTGATAGGCACCTTCAATGGGAAACCCAGCCTGTTGACATACCTTTTCTGGGCAAAATAACACGTTGGCACGGTTGCTAGGTACCTTCAGTGGGAAACATAGCTCCTTGACACGCCTTTGTTTGGCAAAACAACACGTTAGCATGGTCAATAGCAACCTTTGTTGGGTAAAATAGTCTTTTGGTACAGTTGCTAGGCACCTTTGGTGGGAAAACAACAAGTTAGCACGGTCGCTAGGCACCTTCGATGGGATAAACAGCACGTTGGCGCCATTGCTATGCACCATCGGTAGGAAAAACTGCCCGTTGGGCACCTTCGGTAGGAAACACAGCCCCTAAGCACACCTTTGGCGGGCGAAACAACACATTGGCACGGTTGTTGGCCACCTTCGTTAGGCAAAACAACCCTATAGCATGGTTTCTAGGCACAATTGGTGAGAAAAATAGTCCATTGGGCACATCTGGTTGGAAAAACAACTTATATGCACACCTTTAATTTGCCCGTTGGCATATCTTTTGTGGGTAAAACATCCCGTTTGCACGATCACTGGGTGCCATCGGTGTAAAAAATAGCCTGTTGGCAAACCTTCGGTGGATAAACCAACCCACTAGCAGTATCGCTAGGCACCTTCGGTGGGCAAAACAACCTATTGACACGGTTGCTAAACACCATTTTGTTGGGCAAAACAGGCTATTGACAAGGTCGCTAGGCACCTTCGGTGGGGAAAAATAGCCTATTGACACACCTTCTGTGGGAAAACATCACGTTGGCACAATTGCTAGGCATCTTCATTAGGCAAAATAGGCCTTTGGCACAGTCACTAGGCACCTTCAGTGGGAAAAATAGCTAGTTGGCACACATTCGATGAGCAATATAGCTCGTTGGCACGTTTGCTATACACCATCGGTGGGAAAACAACTCTTTGGCACACCTTTAGCAAAAAAAGAGCACGTTCGCACACTCTTGGTGGAAAAACAACATGTTGGCACAGTCGCGAGGTAACTTTGATGAGCAAAACAGACCATTGGCAAGTTTTCAAGGCACATTTAGTGGGAAAAACAACCCGTTGGCACACCTTTGGTAGGCAACACAACTAGTTGGCAGTGTTGCTAGGTACCTTTGATGAGCAAAACAGTCCGTTATGTTGCTTCGATGGGACAAACATCTTGTTAATGCACCTTCAATGGGAAAAGCATGCCATTGGCACACCTTTGTCAGGCAAAATAGCCCGTTGACACAATCATAAGGCTCCTTTGAGGGGCAAAACAGCCCGATGGGCACCTTCAGTGGGAAACCCAGCCTATTAGCACACCTTCTGTGGGAAAAACAATACGTTAGCACCTTCAGTGAGAAAACAGCTCATTGGCTCACCTTTGTTGGGCAAAACAACACGTTAGCACTATCGATAGCAACCTTTATTGGGCAAAACAACCAGTTTGTACAGTTGCTAGGCACCTTCGATAGGAAAATAGCCTATTGGGCACCCTCGGTGGGAAACACAGCTTGTTGGCACACATTTGGTGGGCAAAATAGCATGTTGGCATAGTTGTTAGCCACTTTCGGTGGGAAAAACAACATATTGGCAGTATCGCTAGGCACCTTCAGTAGGAAAAACACCTGTGGTGGACAAAACTGCACATTGGCATGGTTACTAGGCACCTTCGTTAGGGAAAATAGCCCTTTGGAGCGATCACTAGGCACCTCCAGTGGGAAAAATAGGTAGTTAGCACACATTTGATGAGAAAAATAGCCTGTTGGCACTTTTGCTAGACACCATCGGTGGGATAACAGCCCTTTAGCATGCCTTCAGCAAAAAGAAGAGCATGTTGGCACACATTCGGTAGGAAAAATAACATGTTGACATAGTGATGAGGCACCTTTTATGGATAAAATGGACCATTGGCATGTTTACAAGGCACCTTTGTGGGAAAAATAGCCCATTGGCGCACCTTCGATAGGTAACACAGCTCGTTGGCATGATTGCTAGGCACCTTTGATGGGCAAAATAGTCCGTTGTGCAGCTTCGGTAGGATAAAGATCTTGTTGGTGCACCTACAATAGGAAAAACAACCTATTGGCATAACTTTGTCAGGTAAAATAACCCATTGGCACAATCGCAAGGCACCTTCAAGGGGCAAAATAGCTTCAGTGTGAAGCCCGACCTATTGGCACACCTTCTGTGGGCAAAGCAACACGTTGGCATAGTTGCTAGGCACTTTCGGTGGGGAAAACTACCCATTGGGTACCTTCGGTAGGAAACACAGCTCGTTGGCACACGTTTATCAGGTAAAATAGCCAGTTAGCGCAGTCGATAGCCACCTTCATTCTGCAAAACAGCCTGATGGTACCGTTGCTAAACACCTTTGGTGGGAAAAAAGCCAATTGGGCTCCCACAGTGGGAAACACAGCTCGTTGGCACGCCTTTGCTAGACAAATAGTACGTTACCACGGTCGCTAGGCACCTTCGATGGGATAAACAACATGTTGACAAGGTCGACATGCACCTTTGGTGGACAAAACAGACTGTTGGCACACCTTCGATAAGCAACACAGCTCGTTGGCACAATTGCTAGGCACCTTCAATGGCCAAAACAGCTTGTGTAGCTTCGGTGGGATAAACATCTTGTTGGGCACCGTCGGTAGGAAAAGTAACCCATTGGCACACCTTTTTCGAGCAAAATAGCTCGTTAGGACAATTGTAAGGCACCTTTGAGGGGCAAAATAGCCCGGTGGGCACTTTCAGTGGGAAACCCAGCCTATTGGCACACCTTTCATGGGCAAAATAACAAGTTGGCACAGTTGCTAGGTACCTTTAGTGGGAAACACAGCTCATTGGCATGCCTTTGTTAGTTAAAACAACAAATTAGCACGGTCGATAGCAACCTTTGTCGGGCAAAACAACATGTTGGTACAGTTGGTAGGCACCTTTGGTGGGAAAACAGCAGGTTAGCACGGTCGCTTGGCACCTTCGGTGGGATAAACAGCACGTTGGCACTATTGCTAGGCACTATCGGTAGGAAAAACTACCCATTGGGCACCTTCGGTGGGTGAAATAACACGTTGGCATGGTTGCTAGCCATCTTCGTTAGACAAAACAACCCTTTGGCGAGAAAAATAGTCTGTTGGGCACATTTGGTTAGAAAAACAACCTATATGCATGCCTTCAATTAGCCCCTTGGAACACCTTTTGTGGGTAAAACATCCCGTTTGCATGATCACTAGGTGCCATCGTTGTAAAAAATAGCTCATTGGCACACCTTCGGTGGATAAGCTAACCCATTGGCAGTATCGCTAGGCACCTTCAGTGGGCAAAACAACGCATTGGCATGGTTGTTAAGCACCATTTTATTGGGTAAAATAAGCTATTGGCAAGGTTGCTAGGCATCCTCTGTGGGAAAAACAACACGTTGGCCCAATTGCTAGGCACCTTCGTTGGGCAAAATAGCCCTTTGGCGCAGTCACTAGGCACTTTTAGTAGGAAAAATAGCTAGCTAGCACACAGTCGATGAGCAAAATAGCCCATTGGCATTTTTTCTAGACACCATTAGTGGGAAAACAGCCCTTTGGCAAACCTTTAGTAAAAAAAAAACACGTTAGCACACCTTCGGTGGAAAAACAGCATATTGGCACAGTCACGTGGTAACTTTGGTGGGTCAAATGGACAGTTGGCATGTTTGCAAGGCACGTTCAATGGGAAAAACAGCCCGTTGGCACACCTTTGGTAGGCAACACAACTCGTTGGCACGATTGCTAGGCACCTTCGATGGGAAAAACAGTCTGTTGTGCAACTTCAGTGGGATAAACATCTTGTTGACGCACCTTCAGTAGGAAAAGCAGGCCATTGGCACACCTTTGTCAGGAAAAATAGCCCGTTGGCATAATCGCAAGGCACCTTCGAGGGGCAAAACAGCCCAGTGGGCACCTTCAATAGGAAACCCAGCTTGTTGGCACACCTTATGTAGGCAAAACAACACATTAGCATCTTTGGTGGGAAACACAGCACGCTAGCACGCCTTTGTTGGGCAAAACGACCCATTTGTACAGTTGCTAGGCACCTTCGATAGGAAAATAGCCTGTTGGGCACCCTCGGTGGGAAACACAGCCTGTTGGCACACATTTGGTGGGCAAAACAGCACGTTAGCACGGTCGCTAACCACCTTCAGTGGGCAAAACAACACGTTCGTAGTATTGCTAGGCACTTTTGGTAGGAAAAAAACCTGTGGTGGAAAAAACTACCCATTGGCATGGTTGCTGGGCACCTTCGTCAGGCAAAATAGTCCTTTGGAGCGGTCAGTAGGCACCTTCAATAGGAAAAATAGCTAGTTGGCACACATTCGATGAGCAAAATTGCCCGTTGGCACTTTTGCTAGGCACCATCGGCGGTATAACAGCCCTTTGGCACACCTTCAGCAAAAAGAAGAGCACATTGGCACACCTTCGGTAGGAAAAACACCATGTTGGCACAGTCACAAAAATGAACCATTGGCACCTTTGCAAAGCACTTTTTGTGGGAAAAACAGCCTATTGACGCACCTTCGATAGGTAACACGGCTCATTAGCACGGTTGCTAGGCACTTTTGATAGGCAAAATAGTCCGTTATGTAGCATTGGTGGGATAAAGTTCTTGTTGGTGCGCCTACGGTAGGAAAAGCATCCTATTGGCACACCTTTGTCAGGCAAAACAACCCGTTGGCACAATCGCAAGGCACCTTCGAGGGGCAAAACAGCTTCGGTGGGAAGCCCAGTTTGTTCGCACACCTTTTATGGGCAAAACAACATGTTGGCATGGTTGCTAGGCATCTTCGGTGTGGTAACCTACCTGTTGGGCACCTTCGGTAGGAAACACAGCTCATTGGCACATGTTTGTTGGGCAAAATAACCTGTTAGCATAGTCGATAACCACCTTCGTTCGGCAAAACAGCCTGTTGGTACAGTTGCTAGGCACCTTTGGTGGGAAAACAGCATGTTGGGCACCCTCGGTGCGAAACACAGCTCGTTGGCACACCTTTGCTAGGCAAATACCACATTAGCATGATCGCTAGGCACCTTCGGTGGGAACACGTTGGCGCGGTCAGTATGCACCTTTGGTAGGGAAAACACCTTTGGTAGACAAAGCAGGTTGTTGGCACATCTTCGGTAGGCAACATAGACCGTTGGCACAGTTGCTAGGCACCTTCGATGGGCCAAACAGTTCGTTGTACAAATTCAGTGGGATAAACATCTTGTTGACGCACCTTCAGTAGGAAAAGTAGCCCATTAGCACACCTCTGTCGGGCAAAATAGCCCGTTGACACAATCACAAGGCACTTTTGAGGGGCAAAATAGCCTGGTGGGTAGTTTTAGTGGGAAACCTAGCCTATTGGCACACCTTCTGTAGGCAAAATAACACATTGGCTTAGTTGCTAGGTACCTTCGGTGGGAAACACAGCTCATTGGCTCGCCTTTTGTTGGGCAAAACATCACGTTAGCACGGTCAATAGTAACCTTTGTTGGGCAAAACAACACATTGGTACAGTTGCTAGGCACGTTTGGTGGGAAAACAGTAGGTTGGCATAGTTTCTAGGCACCATCGATGGGAAAAACAGTCCATTGTGCGGCTTCAGCAGGATAAACATCTTGTTGGCGCACCTTTAGTAGGAAATGTAGGCCATTGGTGCACCTTTGTCAAGCAAAATAGCCCGTTGGCACAATCACAAGGTAACTGCGAGGGGCAAAACAGCCCAGTGGGCACCTTCAGTGGGAAACATAACTTCTTGGCACACCTTTCGTGGGCAAAACTGTACATTAGGAAACACAACTCGTTGGCAAACCTTTGTTGGGAAAAAAAACACGTTAGCATGGTCAATAGAAACCTTTATTGGGCAAAATATCCCGTTTGTTCATTTGCTCGGCACCTTTGGTAGGAAAATAGCCTGTTAGGTACCCTTGGTGGGAAACACAGCTTGTTAGCATACATTTGGTGGGCATAAGAGCACGTTGGCACAGTCGCTAGCCACCTTCGATGGGAAAAACAACACGTTGGCAGCATCGTTAGGCACCTTCAGTAGGAAAAACACCTGTGGTGGACAAAACTGCCCATTGACATGGTCGCTAGGCAGTTTTGTTAGGCAAAATAGCCCTTTGGAGCGGTCACTAGGCACCTTCAGTGGCAAAAATAGCTATTTGGCACACATTCGATGAGCAAAATAGCCCGTTGGCACTTTTGCTAGAAACCATCGGTGGGATAACTGCCCTTTGGCACACCTTCACTAAAAAGAAGAGCACATTAGCACAACTTCGGTAGGAGAAACAGCTTATTGACACAGTCATGAGGCACCCTTTCGCACACCTTCGGTGGGAAACACAACCCGTTGGCACATTCACTAAGCATCTTTGGTGGAAAAAACAACCCCTTGAGCACCTTCGATGGGAAACACAGCTTGTTGACACACCTGTGGTTGACAAAACTGTCTATTGGCACAATCAATAGGAACCTTCGATGGGAAAATAGTCTGTTGGGCACCTCAGTGGGAAACATAGCCTGTTCGCGCACCTTCGATGGGCAAAACAGCACGTTGACACGGTCGCTAAGAACCTTTGATACGATAAACAACACATTGGCACAATCGGTAGGCACCTTCGGTAAAAACACACCTGTAGTGGACAAAAGTACCCGTTGGTGCAGTTGCAAGGCACCTTCAGTGGGAAAACAGCTTGTTGGACACCCTCTGTAACATCCCGTCCCCATATTAAGGGTTAGGACCTAAAATTCCAATGCATGTAAGCTTAAAGAGAGATTAAGGAAA
>JAOTAY010021028.1:0-11369 GCA_025629805.1 Erythroxylum baracoense | reverse complement strand
ACATTTAAGTCCCTTAACTTTTAACAATTTGCAAATAAGCCCTTATGTACATCAACTTTTCCAATTAAGCTTTCTAAATGTCTAATAAGTCTATAAATCATGTCTAATCACCTCTAAGGCATTAGAACATATTTAACTTGGCCACCATGGCCATATCCATCCAATGGAATCGATTTTACAAACTTAGAAGTTTATATATCAGAATTCTCCAAGATTTCACATACCGATGAATTCTAGGTTCATATGTAAGGGCATATAACATTATATATCACTGGCATACATACCAAAGGGATTCAAATACATTTTTGAACTCATATATAACCATGTATATGTCAATATACAATAGTATCTCCAAGTATAGACTAATACAAAAAAGGCCCAAAGAGTCCGACGTTACAGGTACAGTATATATCAGGTACCACAACAACTGACCTAATGTAACATATACCTTAAGGATAAAGGGCAATGTTATGGTACCTTACTTTTATTGGTACATCTTTTGGCTATTATACTACTTGTAGATAACCCATATACTAGTTACCCAATATATGCACATGTACCTGAAAATGGACCATTATCTCTTGCACCAATAGATACAGCGTTTATAGTCACAGAGGGACATCGCTATGACTTTGTATACCCACTTATTGGGTATACAATTTAGTGGTACTACATAACTATGCTTTGGATTACCACTATGGTATGACTACCATGTATAAATATTAACTAAGAGTAATACCAGGGCTTACTATCCTTGGTTACATACATTTGTAGAAGTGCTTTGGTATCATCAGATATAATTATGTATTTTACGCATAAGATGGTAACATTTCATTTGTTATATGTATCATCTTGCTGGACAATATATGATAGAACTACTGTATGGGTTTCTAAAAACCCAAATTACTGAAACCCTTATTGTACACTTGGCAATTATATCTAATATTATGGTTATATTACACATTGATATGTTATAATATCCAAATGAAAGAGGATATGCCCACATTAAGTAATCGTTAGCATACATAATTATTATAGCATAAAAGGACTATGGTATATATTTATGTAATAACCATATAAGGTATGATTATTACTACTTGATTGTAAGTATGGATATTACCGTTACATACCACTTCAACATAAATCATATATAGCTCTATAGGTCATGTAACATATGCCTTAACACATATAACAGTATCATAATTCATACTACCATGGGATTACAAGAGATATGTTGGTTGTAGTATATGATTATATAATGGTACATAACTATCACACACATAGCTCCTATGGGTGTTCATATATACATATTTATGATGGTTATGCCATATATGTAATTATACAATTCACCAGAATACTTTAGGCACCTACATATGTGGGTACATAATAGCACCCATACTAACCATGTATATAATCAGTACCATATTATACTTACCCATGGGTATAACGAGTAATCATGTGTATAATACCAGGTATATTTCATACTTTAGCCATAGGGTAAGTGACACATATTTCATCTATAACACATACTCATAACATTATACGAGTATATACTGGAGTATGTCATGTTATGACCATACGGTGGTATAAGTACTCACATTGTTATGTATACCCTTGTGTGATCACATTTGTTACTATGATTAGTGTAATGGTATATTGACATATAATGTAACAAATACCAGCCATTACATTATGTGGTCAAGATACTGTACTTGCAATGGTGCTCCAAACTATATGATTAGGGTATGTGATTAGGGTAACATGCCTACAATTATATAATAGTATCTTTACTGTACTACATGGGATAATGAGAAGGTATACCATATAAATGATATGGTACATAATATAGTGTTTGGTAACATACCTAAATGGTTCACATTGCAATCTGGTACCATAATATAGGTGGTACTATTATGGGTATGTTCCTATGTATTTTCCTTGTAACTAAGGTCATATAATATAGTTAACACATTATATACGAATATACAGTATGTTATATCATGTATTACAAAATGAGGAATGGTATACTATAAGATAGAAACCAGTTACGTGGTATAATGGCTATTGGTGTTATTATTCATGATATAAGGATATATCCATACTCACAATCAAGTAGTTGGACCCATAGATGCAATGTACATATTGCAATTATACACCATCTCCTATGGGTGGTCATATACGCAATCTCACTCCTACAGTTGCATATTGAATACAAGCATGTACATACCTATTATAGGATATGCACTGGAATGGTAACAGGATCTACACATTCTAATGTTATACATCCATGACATTAGAATGTGTAATTGAGGTATACCGTATAAATGATAACCTTCATACCAGACATATATTGTATAGTTACTACATGCCCATACATAGTACTATAATTAAGGTTAGAAATATAACATCTATTAGTGCTAGTATTTAGTTTATATACTTCATTTCCACTAACCTAATTGCAAGCACCATATCATAAGTAACCTTAAGATGTGTCCACTATCAAAAATATAGTGGACACATCTTACCTACAATGGTGTACATGTATATTAGCTCTGTGTACTCTTGTCACCAACCATCATTATAGTTATCAATACATCCATGGCCTTGTACATTACATATGGTGGAATTAGTTACACCATGAGTGGTAATATAAAACCAATATGCCATATATGTCTAGTTATATAAATCACCCCTTGGTTACCTATAATATATATATATATATATATATATATATATATTAAGGTTGACAAACAAGTGAGTGTACATGCTCCTCTATACTAATATTATACCATTGTATACCATATACAATGGTATGAAATGAGGTATAATCATATTTCCATGTTATAACCATAGTTGTACTCACATATAATGCTTGTATGGTTGTTTGATATAACCACCTATATGGAATATAGTACACTTACCTTGGACTAATACATATTAATGGCCTTTGAGGATATCCAAAGTTGCACAACACTTTTGAATGAGCAATAGTAGGTATCCACTAATGTACTGTTATGTGTGTATATATATAGTGTACTAGCCTGAGATATGACTACCCAACCTACATTAGGATTATATGATATATAAAGATCCCTACCATAAGTTATATTAGTACCCTATCCCATTCTGTATTACATAACTATAGGTTATAAGTACTTATGAAGGGTTCATCATGGCATATTTGTACCTGATTCCAAACTCGTGGTATAACATATAATGTGCAAACCATGTACGTAAAACCAATTGTATTGTTATGTACATGTGTAAAACTCCAATGAATACATAATGTGGTATAAATAGAGTTGGTGCTAGGACAGTCCCTACAATATAATATGACAATATAACTAAGTCATAACCATGTAATACATTACAGATACCTCAAGTCCTCTATAAGGTTAACATAGCCATTGTTATAGTCACAAACTAGGGTAGCACCAGTAATATGATGTTTATAGAGTATCAAATATATATTCACATGTATACCTACAACAATGAGCCCACATCTGGGCTCATTGTCACACAGTGGTACCCATACTGTCACCTTAAACTAAAGCATGCAAGGTATAGGTTAGCTAGCCTATATACCCCTATAAGACATATGGGCATTATACCCTTGTCTATTGGTATACGATGGCAATTAGGTCAGTCATGTTATGTGGTATATATCACTGACAAAGCCAAATTACCTAACCATATAATACATATTATTCACAATAATCCTATAGGTATAGTAGGTCATTTATGTACCCGTCATATAATGTTAGTAATATGAACATACTAGTATCATACCATGTGTGGATATACCACACATGGGTACATATACACAATCCACCCATGTATATTGGGATAGAACCTATATGGTAGCATCCTATGATAAGTCCATAATACTACTAGAGTGTACACCTTGGATCCATTCATGTTTGACTAATTTATGGATGTAGACATATATGGATACATTATAACCCATTAACTCCCACTAATATGGAATGTAATATCAGTCATAGGATAATGATTGATATGTAATAACTATTACTACATATAGATGCATACAATGGTACGTGATATTACCTAGAGTATAACAATTTAGGTGGACTTGATACACGCCGTCCTACACATATACCTACATTGTATTCATATGTAATTTATGACTAAGTCAACAAATGTGTACCCAGCATTGGGTATATGCCATCTCTTTTGGAGCCTTAAGAGTGACAGCATCATAAAATGTAACATTAGTGTATCATATTACTAATGGGTATTATGTATTCATGGTGTCCATGTAATATGGTACGTAGATCACCCTGTATAGTCATGTTAGGCCCTGGGTCATACGGTGAATACATATAGATGGTTATACACCTATATATAACATTATGGTGTTATATATAGATAATGGGTAATTATACACACATATGGTGCATCTAACATTAACCATCAATATGTATTGGGGGGGTCATAACAGTATGTATAACCATAATCTTTAACTGGACATCAATGGATTCGACAGTATTATCATAATGTACACTCCCTATTGGAATATTGACACTCTATGGTATACCAGTTTATGATGTATACATAATTGGTGCCCTAGTATACATCTTATTAGAATACCAAAAACATAATTATGTGTTATTATAACACATAATTTGACAACATTATGTGTTATAATATTTATAAGGGGTTACATACATATGAACAATTATACCTATAACCATGGTATGTCACTGAATTAGCTCTAGTCATGCCACATAATGCCATAACTAGAGCTAATTCACAGGTTTATATGTATTTTTGTTAATTATGGTTATGTAACCTTATATATCAGTATTTTCACAATATGAAAATGCTATCCCATGTCACATACTATATGGGCATGGGTACCCTTATACATCCATGCATTATACCATATGGATGATGCCATAGGTAATTATAATAGGTAATTTAGTGTGATAAGTGCCAGTATACTTGGGCATATGTAAAGCATATACTAAACCATGGCTATGTGATATATCATATCCCCTTGGTATACCTATGACATTGCTAATATCTAGACCAAGTATGAGAATGTGTCATAATTGACACATGCATGTGTAATAAGAATGGATATACATTCATCTTAACTTTGGGTGTAATGTATTATATGGACCATATAATACAAAAGTAGGTTATCTCTTAACACTTGTGACATATAACTATGCCAGTATTGTAACCTTTGACTATACCTATACCCAATCACCACTACCTGATTGGAGTAGTTGGTAAACCCACAGGTATCATACCATACTTAAATATGTAACAATAGTATATACCCTGTTAAGCCTAGCAATTATCATAAAACTGTTAGTCCATAATAGTCATGTTCATAGAATGAGTCTAGTATATGACTATGTACATATCATAATGTACATAGTATGCAATGATAATGCTCATTCATCAGTATACATAATACCCCCAATATTAACCTATGTAATTAGTCAAACCTAATTGACCATATCTATATACTAGTAATTAATGTTCATAACACTATACATTATATCTATGCCCACTAACTTTAGTGGAGATGGTATAATACATATCAGGCATATCCACTATTTAGTGGTATAAATAGTTATCCCTGTGCTCTCATTGTGTAAAATTCACACTACTCATGGCCACATTAGACTGGTATGAGATAACAAGCATGGATATATTACTTAATGGTACTCGATATGTGCTCTCATAGTGGATATGCCACATCTCCTATATGGCATATCCACTATGAGAGCACACATGGTCATCCTATTGTCACATAGATATCATATTGCAAGTGGACTTTATTTTACACTAGCCATAATAGCTATATACACCTATGTATATGAATTGCAGTTCTTGGTAGGTACATGTAATGCAAAGGTATATGGTGGTACAAGCATGTACCATAATATAGCCCAATACATTATTCCTATATGATGGTACCCGTTATTACATCCATTCATATATAACCCATGTATTCCATCCCATATAACAAGCATGTACCATAATACATTGATATCTCATAGTACAATCCTTATAGATATCAATAACGGATACCCTAATATACTTGCAGTATATTGGTTATTAACATACCATTAATAACCATACTATAAATAATGATATGGTAACCATGTCATAATTATATGTCCTTAATATGCTGCTAATGGTTACTTAATGTGCCATGTTAATAGGTAGTTACCCAATATGTGTGGCTTACCACCCCTAAATATTACAAGACATGTCTTGGTTGATTGCAAGAACACTTGTATATATTGTGCGTATTATCCTTACCATAATATATATATAAGTGTACTAAGTATGTATATCAAACATTAATGTGAGCTACATGTAACATGACTATACAAATATTGGATACCAGATTACTTGCATACATTCTACCATATTGTTATTTAGGTTCCATAGTATATGTTACTATCATATTTTGTATCTATCATACAGTTAGGTATATATGGTACTAATTTAGGTCCTCACAAGGATCCTAAAGGCACTTACATACAATAACATGGATACCCACATATTAGGAAACACTTACTACGACTTTAGGATCTTATTATATGGATATGTAGCTATATATCCATAGTACTGATTGCCTACACTAATCAGATTGGGAATGTCCAATTCCATATCCACACTATGATACATAACCATACATGTAGGTATAACATGGGACTGTAGCAGCATAATATGGGATATCCAATTGATACTGTACTAATAGGTTATCCATCAATAGTATCTAGCTGACATGTTACCTTTATGTGTAATTGGGTAATCTTGACTATGGATCCAGTGGGTACGCATGGTACTATCATACCTCAAGTTACCATAATAGTAACATCCCTAAATGTGTGTCACGATGAGTACAGATATAGTAATTGTAACAGGTTTGCTCTTTAGTCAATCATGTATGGTAATATGGTTATACCAATAAGTTCAAAGGTAATTCCTTATCTTTTGAGGTTATGATGTAACATGTCAGCTGGATACTATTGATGGATAATAGTATCTGTGGGTCCATGTTGTATACCTAGTAAGAGGATCTAATATGATATACCATGACTTATACACACCACTATACCAAACCACTTATGGTATAGTATGCACCCAAATATATGTGCAAGAGACTGATACCTATCCCTTGGTATGAGCATACATTGTATTATATTTGGTCATATAATACACAATGTTACATTAAATAGTAGCCAGATGGTGTTTGCTGCAACTCACCAAGGCAATGGAGAGTTTACGATGCTAATGGGTCCAATTAAAACGTCACGCTCCAACCAGCTCAAGGCACAATTTTAGATTTATGCACAAGCTTTTGTTTCACAAGAATTTCAAGAAGTTTTGTTGATCAAGCTTTGGGAAGAGCTTAGGGAGACGCCTAAGTGTGTGTGCACATTGGAGGTATCAAACTAAGAGAGCTAACACTTAGCCAATTATCACAAACACAAGTCTAATCAGTGTGTTTGGGCTTATTTTATCTTATAAAGGGCCTGTGGACTTCTTTTGGACTTTTTAATGGGCTGACTTGTGTTAAGTGTGCATGTGCTTCATTAAAAAAAGTAATGTGCATGTTTTATTTTAAGGAACCAAGCATGTGGGCCTAGTTTAAAAACCCAATCCGCCCCTCTTAAGTTAGTCTTCTATGTTTTCTTGTTTCCTTATCCTATTTGGACTAAGATTAGGTAATTTTAATTAGTTTTGAAGCCCAAATATGTGTGGGATTTGTTTTTTGGGCAGATTTGTTTCAAGAAAACCTTTCTTGATGTTTTGTGCTTTCTTTAGGGTTTTTAGGTTATCTTTGTTAGGGTTTGTATTGCACAAGGGTATTTAAACCCTTGCTTTATTTGTGAACTGCAAATCAAACGTGAATAAAAAAATTGGAAAGTCTTCTTCAAGAGAGAATTCGGATTCTTGCTTGTTTTACCTTAAGGATTGGTCCAACTTATCAAGTAAGTTCTAACTTATGGCGTTAATTTAATTCTTGCAATCTTTATGCTATTTGTTACCAATTCCTTGTTGTTTTGGGGGTGAAGGGTTGTGTTAGATTGATTGAATTTAGGTATTGGGAACAATCATTGACACGGAGGTGATCTAGACATTAACTCTAGGTTGTTGTCGTATCATATAACCTAGCATAGGACTTGGCTCCCTAACATTTTGCCTCCTTGTCCATCAAATTTATCACTGACGTCCCTGTCTCCCTAAACAAGTTCTCAATCCTTTGGAATTGTTGTTGCATAGCCTCCAAAGTAAAGAATGTGCTTTGATCAGCCTAACTTTTCTTTTCATCCTTGTCACTACCTTTACTATCCTTTGAATTGGTCATGATGTAAACCTGTAAAAACGCATTAGAACAACTCCTCTCACACTTCCTCACGTGTTTCTCTCTAAATCAGAATGGATATCCTCGTGTTTCACTCAAGCAGATGGGTTTTACCCTCAAATGAGCTTACACAGTCTTGTCTTTTACCACTAGATTCTAGCACAGTTTTACTTGTCCGGATCAATCACTACCAACCAAATAAGCACAACAATAACTTAATTCAAAAGGAAAAACAAAGGATACCTAAAGAAAGGAAGAAAAAGCACAAAACTAGATGCAATTTAATGTAAAGAAAACAAGAAAGACGAGAATAAACACAAACTAGAAGGACAAAACGTATGTGAGTGATTTTTGGTGCCAACTGAGCAATATGAAACAAGATTACTCAATTCAAGTGTAATGGAAACAAAAAAACAAAACTAGGAATTAAACTCAACCCTAAACTCGAATTGACAAGAACGTTTAAATCTGCGCCATTAACTCAAGAATTGAGAGCTAAGTAATTATATCAAATACTCGTTTTGATTGCAAGAAAGTAAATCTTGAAACTTCTCGCCGCAAGAAAGCAAGTCTTGATGAATTTCCTAAATGAAGGATGTGTTCTTGAAGAATCTTGAATAATAAAGATGAATTCTTGATGCAAGAATTGCGAATCCTGACAAATCTTACAAGCAAATCAACTCAAATACATAAAGATTCACAATCTGGATGAATTCTTGATCAATCTTGATTTTCTTTTTCTCTATTTTTTCGAATTTGAATGATGAACTAATTATAATAATCAGGAACAAACAAAAAATTAAAGATAAAGATTGAATTTAAAACCTAGGTTCTGATACCAAAGATGATACGACAACAACCTAGTTTCAATGTCTAGATCACCTCTGTTTCAATGATTATTCTCAATACCTAAATTCAATCAATCTAACACGACTCTTCACCCCCAAATCACGCACACTTAACACAAACCAGCCCATGAAAAAGTCCAAAAGAAGTCCACAAGCCCTTTACAAGATAAAATAAGCCCAAACTCATTTATTAAACTCATGCTTATGAGAATTGGCTAAGTGTTAGCCCTTTTGGTTTGATACCTCCAATGTGCACACACACTTAGGCATCTCCTTAAGCTCTTCCCCAATCTTGATGAACAAAATTTCTTGAAGTTCTTGTGAAACAAAAACTTGTGCATAAATCTGAAATTATGCCTTGAGCTTGTTGGAGCGTGACCTTGTAATTGGACCCATTGGCATCCTCAAGTCTCCATTGCCTTGGTGAGTTGCATCGTTATACCATATAGCCTAGGATAGATGAAAAGATGAGTACATAGATACCCAAATTAAAAAATCACGTTAGTCAATATAATGTACATAGATGGTATTAACATGCCTACCATGTGGTCATATATGGATAAGTACACCTATATCAAGCCATAATATATCACCTATGTTAACTTATTATTATGATATTGCCATTATAACTATGTAGTTGACATACCCTAATGGTGTATATCTATTGGCTAAGTATGTATTGGAGACAAAGAATGTATGTTAATGGTCCTACTCTCTCATACCATTGTCAAATAACCATTATTTAAGTATAGGGTAATACTATACCTAGTACCATCTAAAGCAAATGGGGTTATATAATTTATGCTCACTTGTTATTACAATGTGGTCTTATAATCCACTTCATAATTGCCATACAAAAGACACCAGGTACCATACAATATGTAAGGTAACATTATGCATATAAATTAAAGAGGGTATTTTAGTTGGTATCATGAACCATAAGCATTTGGTGTTGTCCGTGGCTTGTGGGAATATTTGGTATGTCACAATATAAGGGCTATCCACATTGGAGATGATCATACGGTTATCATATACATGTTTAGTAATACAATGTGATTATACACTGGAATGTCATTTGTACTATATTATTAGTACCATATACATTTTATGAAGGTAATACAACCCATATTATTATAGACATTATTGGCAAGCATGTGTGACATAGTGGACTAACTGTCAAGCATCCCACATAATATATTTAACAATGGATGTATTCTTACTGTGGTGGCTGCAAAGAGGACAATATGTAAACCCTAAATGCCATTATAGGTGATATATGGTATCCGATCCAAATATGAATGGCACCACGGGCAAGATAGTATCATATTAATATCTCCTACTGTTGATATTGATAGCTTGTGTATAATACCCATTGTGTACATTAAGTGTATGGATATACTATTAGGCATAACGTATGGCATTATAACACTTACACATACTATAGGTGACTGTACTTACACTTAACCATGGATATCACATATTACCAATAGCACCCCATTTGTAATTACAGAGACCCTTATTAGTACATGTTATATTGTCTAATATAACTTATTACCTCTGATAGTTACTCAACTATCATTCCTAGTCATGGAAGGTTGTATCATAAGAACTATATACCTTTCAAAATGTATCATAATTGTAAATGCATAGGACATAAGCTCCATTAATTGGTTTTGCGGACATGGTTTGCAAATTTTATATATGTAACAATGAATGGATACCTTATTGGTTAAGACAGGTGTTTTATAATATCCATAAAAGCAGCCACTTAATATAGGTATACACATACACAGGATGTACCTATGTTAATATGATCGTCCACAGGGATGTTTTACAGAAGGACCCATAATCTCACACCAAACTAAAACACATTTCCAAGTGTTAATATATGACACATATCACCCTGAAGTTCCAACTTTTAAATGTTAATATATAGGATATACCTAACAGTATGATAACCTATGGTGTACATATTGATCCCACTATTATATATAACTATTAGATTATAGTTGCTTTTACCAGGTATGTAACATATATAAATGTTACATAGTAGGGTATCATGTACTGTATTGATATTGTATGCGAATGCGATCCTAACGTAGATACCTTTGTATTATAATGTCTCAATCTATTACCATAGTATATCCACATGTCAATTAATG
>JAOTAY010021027.1:0-11369 GCA_025629805.1 Erythroxylum baracoense | reverse complement strand
TATTCAAAATAATAGCCCTCACTATTATTCTGAAAGATTACTCTAATCTTTCTAGTGAGCTAGGATCCTAGTAAAATATAGTTGACCTTGAGTTTTCTCGACAAACTAACTAGACTTAAATTAAGTAGATAACAACTTTATTAATCACATCTCGTGTGACTCCTAGATCCATTAGGTGACAACTTTTGCCATAATATATCTTATATATTGTTCCTAAGCTTGCCTCTAAATTCATGTGATCATGAGTTTGCTCATCCAAATCATAAAAATTTAGTTAAGTAGAATCCACTATCATAAGATTAAACATGTTCGGGTTAAAGCGACCTTGAATTTGCTCAACAAGCCTACAATAAACAGAACTTTGGTTTATTCTTATAACAATGGAAGGCAACAATCATGTTCTTAACGTGTACTTAATATTTTAATGAGGGATTTTAATTTCATTTGTCTCCTTAATCACAAAATTGCATGTAAAATATCGCATATAGAAAACATACAATTTAATATGCATCCAATATATTATCAACCCTACAAATAAAGTATACAACTTATGCACTCATAATCAAATTATATGTAAAAATATTAAGCTTCGTTTGGTTCTAGCTATTGATCTTCATAATCTAAACTAACATTTCCAACTTCTAAGAAAAATTAAATTAGATTAAACTCATTGATTCCTAAATGAATTAAATTCCTATTCCAAATAAAAATTTAATTTGATTTGAAAAGAAATTTTCAAATCCAATTAGAAACTATTTCCAATTTATCTTGAATCCTTTAATCAAATTTAATTGAAAACAATTTTCAATAAATTATTCTTCTTATTTATTATAATTTAGAAAAACTCTTTTTCAAAATTATATAAGTAACACATTCTAATCCAATTAGAAACTATTTGTAATCTAATCAAAAATTACTATTTCTAATCTCATTAGAAATTGCTTTTCCTTAATTAGAAAACCATTTTTTCATATTAAAGGAAACTACTTTCAAAATTAAATAAAACATTTTTAAATTTAATTGAGAAAGTCCTTTATATTATTTATTTAGAGTTTGATTTCTTAATAAATTAGATAATCTTTCTTTAATAAGTTAGAAAACTGTTTTTCAAAATATTAAAGAAAGTACATTTTTTAGTTAATAAATGAAAACACTTTTCAAAATTTAACCAAGAAAAATGCTTTTTCTAAAACATCAAGAAACTTATTATTTATAAATAAAGAAACAATTTCTAAATAAATAAAATAACAATTCTCTAAACAAATAAAATCAAAATTTTAATTTATCTCAATCAAATTGAAATAAATATATTTAATTAAGAAACTACTTTCTTAATTATTTAAGAAAATGCTTTTGTTAATTTTAAAGAGTCAAATTAATTAATTTCAATCTAATTGAAACTAATTAATTTTAATTTTAGATGCTACTTTTCTAATTAATTAATTTCAATCTAATTGAAATTAATTAATTTTAATTTTAGATGCTACTTTTCTAATTAATTAATTTCAATCTAATTGAAACTAATTAATTTTAGTTTTAGAAACTACTTTTTAAAAATTAATTAGGAATCAATCTAATTATTAATCTTAATCAAATTAAGATTAAAATCATGTTTGGAATTTAACGAAATAAAGAATACATTATTTGTTTTCAAGTTTGAGTCAAACTTAAACTTATAACCAAACAAACCCCATTTATTTTTAATTTAAGGCCAAACATCCTAAATTTTAACCTTGTTTCCAAACACACTTCATCGTCATCTTTAAGAAAACTTAAAATCAAAGAGGGTCAAACCCTAGCCGCCACCTATAATCTATGCAGCCACTGACCACTAGCCTTCTCCAAAGCTGCCGCTGATAACCACCAGTCACAAGCAACTATCGCCGCCATTGGTTTTCGCTATAGCTAGCCTATGTCTTCTCCAAGCATTGGCTGCTTCTTCATAGTACAACACAGAGGTAACAACCCCCAATCCTACTCCTTGCTTGTGCCGCCACTCTGTCTTTCCGAGTAGCAGGTGAGATGCGTCTTTTCCGTCACGTTGCCTCTCCTTGCCTCCATTTTTGCTCTTGCAATGCCACCGAGTAAGGCACCTCGTCGTCTAGTTGGGGACCATCACCCCTTTGAATGGGCAACTGTCACCTTTGCCAGAGGTGAACGACTGTTTCCCTCTGACACTCCAGTGCCAATAGCTGTGCTTCTCTAACTTATGAGCCGCATTGCCAATGTCAACACTCAGATGCATATAACACCTAAAACACAGATAAAACGCGTAGCAATTGTCATGGTTCTCAAACATTACAAACCAGAAAATCAAACCCATTTATTCTTCTAGATTTTATGATTTCCAGAAGACTTATTCCATGCGTTTTCTAGATTTTGATTTATAGGCTTCGGGTGTTTAATCTGAACCTTTCAGATTTCAAAAACAAAGTTTCATAAACTACTTCTAAGTTCGATAATGAGGACTCAATTGTAGAACATATCACGCAACAGTATCACAGGCAATACATAACAAACAAACCCAAATGCCATCTTTTTCTAGAATTCTCAATATGGATATCTAATTTTGTGGTTTAGGGTTTATAGTGTATTAATATGAAAAACCTTTCAGATTTTGGTTGCAAACCTTTTGCAATTCAATTCCAAAATTATAACCAATAATAATCAAACAATTTAATCAAATTATAGAAATAAAATCTGGCTCTCATACCACTATTAGGAAGTCAAGTCGAGATCTGATCCCGACCGCAGTGGAATAATTATAAATTTTTTTCGCAATCTTTGATTTCCCGAAAACCAAGATCTCTTTAATTCTACAAAATGATTAACAAAAATCATAATAAAGTGGAAACTTAATTCATACCTTATTTTGAAGATTGATCTTTATCCTGTCGTATCCCTCCAACTGTTACTGAAACCGATACATTTCAATCACCATAACTGCACAAATGTCCAGCCTCTAACTGTATCTATAAAATGAGTTGAGAGAACTCTGTGACTCTTACAGAGAGGGTTAAGTAAGAAGTGCTAGCTTCATAAAGCTTAAGCCTATTTATAATAAGCTTTGGACGTTTTAGTAATTTAATTGAAATTAAATTCTAATTTCCATTAAACTGTAATTAGAATTATAAATAATTCTATTTAAATACCAATTATGCCAATATAAGATTCAATATCTCATATTGATCCTTATTTATTAAATATCTGATATTTAATCATAAAGTTTCTCAAACTTTACAATCAAGTCCAACTTGATTAAATTAACTTTGCTTTTTTCAATCCATTCTATATGTGAGACCCATTAGGTTCCTAAATATTTTAGCAATGATTATAAATTCTAATTCTAATTCATAATTAGAATTAGATGACTTAAAACTCCTTTTAATTTATCTTTAATTCTTCAGTTAAACAATTTATAATCATAGATCAAGATTGATGTCTAGCAACGTATCATGACCACCCAAATATTTAGGAATTTTAAAGTAGTTTTGCAATATAAAATGTACAATATCCCATGGACTTTATCATATACATCTAATCATGTACAAAATAAAGAATGACTTTAAATAATTTGTTACTAAACTACAACCAAAGCGATTGGCTGTAGGGCATAAACTAACAGATAGGATGTGGAAAACTTCAGGCTAATCCCCTTTAATATGAAGGTTTCTTGCTAGAATGAACTTAGGAAAATGGGATCATATCTTTAAAAATGGACTCAGACATCTCATGGAGTTTAAATACATTGTCAATGAAAATATATGCCACCTTTTGTGCTGTGAAAGGATGTCACAATGCTATGAAATGGGAATATGTACTTAACTTGTCTAACACCACAAAAATGAAAGATTTATCCATAGAGACGGGTAGAACCACAAAAAAATCCAAGCTAATTTCTCTCTAGCACCCTTCCGATATTGGAAGTGGTTGTAATAACCCCGGATAAGCAGTGTGATCATGTTTGCTTCTCTTGATAAGTCTCACAATTGGTCACATATTACCTAACATCTTTTTCCATTTGCTTCTAATGGAAAGACCTTGAATCCTTTTTAATGTGGTAATAACCCCTGAGTGCCCTCTTTATGAGTTATCATGTGTAATTGATATTATTTTTCTTCTCAGTTCTTTATCATAACTTACTACTAACTTTCCCTTTTACTACAATAAGTTGTTTGCCCATTCATAAATTCCAGTCAGAATTTCTCCAACTTTTAGCTTGTTAATCAGATCCTTGATAGTGACATCAGTTCTCTACCCTTCCATAATTTCATCTATTAAAGTGCCTTGCAACTGAGACACTGTTAATGTTGAAAATATTTTTCATAAACTCAAATTAAAATTAAATGTGTTATTATGTTTAGAAGTCTATTTAGTTTCTTTAGAGGCCTGTTTCATTTCTTAAGAAGTAGCCAAAGAGTTTTTTCGTTTCATAAGCTTCAACGTTTGGCACCATCTTGCTCTATTTTTGCTAACAAAGTGGTATCAGAGCACTCGACAGCTATCAATGTTTTTCTTCTTCCTTAAACCCACACGCACCCACCTCATAATAGAAGCCAACGTTAGAGGAAAAGAGAGAGTCCTTCATTGCCACAGTTAGAACTAGTGAAAAGGAAATTTTGTTGGCCCATACACTTGTTCTTCTACACCACTGAGAATACCAGCAAAACCCCAAAATAATCAAACTAAAATGTTCTAGAGTTTGAGAGATCTGAAGCAGATATAGCAGATCTTGACCAGTAAATTGTAGAGAGAGAAATAAGCTTTTAAAGAGAGACAGAAACAAAAAACCTAGTTGAATCTTCCATTTTCTGACTTCTCATGTTAGTCCCTCCTTCATTATTCACAAACTCAACAAGGGATTCTGCTGTACGTGGTCCTTCATACTTTGTGGGTTCTAAAGAATTTTTAGGAAACCACTGGATTGTTGGCTAGCACCAAGATTCTCGTACTTGAGCATAAGACGTGGGTCAGTGTAGATACGGGTAACAAAGTCAAATCTTCGATGAAGACCCAAATCTGTTGGTACTTCTCCATTTTCTTGATTAAAAAAATGATGAATGGGGGCATGTTTCCATTTCAATTCCTAAAACTCACCAAATAAAATTATGATAATTGGTGTATTCATATAAAAGCCTTACTTAGATTGTAAGACATATGGGATGTTGTTGAGAAAGGAATTGAACAACCTCAAAATGAAGATGATGTAACATAAGCACGGAGGGATGCTTTACATAAAGCTCGGAAGAAAGACCAACAAGCTTTGACTCTCATTCATATGTGTTTAGATGAAAACATGTTTGGAAAAGTGTCGAGTGCTTCATATTCAAAAGAAGCATGGGAAATTCTATAGAATTCTTTTAAAGGCACTGATAAGGTGCTCAAAGTACGTCACCAAACCTTGAGAGCTGAGATCGAGTCTCTCAAGATGAAAAGCCCAGAATCAATTTCTTCATATTTTTCTAGAGTTCAGTTAATTGTTAACCAACTCAGACGATATGGAGAAACTCTACAAAATTCTGGTGTTGTTGAAAAGATTTTGCAATCTTTGGATCCAAAATTTGAGTATATTGTTGTGGCAATTAAAGAATCAAAAGATTTAGATTCAATGTCTATTGATGAGTTAATGAGCTCATTACAAGCTCATGAAGAACGGATGATAGAGAAGGAACCTCAATCTAATCAAGTTCTTCATTCAAAATTGTCTTTAAAAGACAAGGATGAAAAGAAGGATTTTACTCCAAGAGGAAGAGGACAAGGTAGATTTCGTGGACATGGATGTGGAAATTATCAAGGTAGAGGGAGAGGAAGATTTAATAGAAACTCCATCAACTCTGAAGATTCAAATCAGAGATAGCCAGTAAGAGAACGTGGTAGAGGAACTTGGCATAAAAGGGGTAGTAAAAGAGCTAATGTGCAGTATTATAATTGTGAAAAATATGTTCATTATGCCTCTAAATGTAGAAATGGAGCTGAAAAGGAAGACAAAGCTTATTGCATAAAAGGAGACAATAAAGAAGAATCAGCCTTTTTGTTAGCGTATAATGAAGAAAAAGATCAAGAAGCATGGTTTTTGGATAGCGGTACAATCAACCACATGACAATCAAGAAAAACGTATTTGTTTCTTTGAATGAATCTTTTAGAACTATTTCTTTTAAAGATGACAAAAATATGAATGTAGAAGGGATAAGTAATATTATGATTTTGGCTAAAAATGGATCTCATCAATTTATTTCCCAAGTATATTATGTGCCTTCGCTCAAAGCAAATATTTTAAGTTTAGGCCAACTTTCGGAGAAATGTTATGATATTCGATTGAAGGACGGTGGATTAATGATTAGAAATTGTGAAGATAAGTTGATTGCTAGAGTTAAAATGTCAAAGAACAAAATGCTTTCTCTTAAACTTCAAGGTGATAATGCGAAGTGTTTGAAAGCTTGTGTGACAGATTCTTCTTGGCTTTGGCATCAACGAATGGGAAATTTGAACTTTGATAGTTTGAAGCAATTGGTGAATCAAAAGATGGTGCATAACTTGCCTCTTATTGATCATCCAAATCAAATTTGTGAATGTTGTATTTATGGGAAGCATTTCAAAAATAGCTTTCCAAATGAGTCATTTTCAAGATCATCAAAGCCACTACAACTTGTATATGTTGATATATGTGGCCCAATTAATCCTCTCGCTCTTGATAAGAATAAGTATTTCTTGTTGTTTATTGATGATTTTAGTCAAAAAACTTGGGTTTATTTTTTAAAGGAGAAATCTGAAGCTTTTGAGACCTTTAAAAAATTCAAAATATTGGTGGAAAATGAAAGTGGCTATTTGATTAAAGCCTTGAGAACAGATATAGGTGGTGAGTTCACTTCCAAACAATTTGATGATTTTTGTGAATCTCATGGAAATATAAGATTCTTGACAACGCCAAGGTTGCCACAACAAATTGGCATTGTGGAGAGGAAGAACAGAACCATTCTTGACATAACTAGAAGCATGTAAAAAAGCAAACACATGCCTACAAAATTATGGGCAGAAGCTATATTTTTAGCTGTATATTTGAGCAACAAATGTTGTATAAAAAGTTGGCAGAAAATTACTCCTAAAGAGGTATGGAGTGGTAAAAAACCAACTCTTTCTCATTTAAGAGTTTTTGGTTATGTTACATGTGCTCATGTTGTTGATGAAACAAGATTAAAGCTAGATGATAAAAATGAGAAGCTTGTGTTTATTGGCTATGATGCAAAGTCTAAGGGTTATATACTTTATAATCCTAGAAACAAAAAGATTGTTATTAGCCAAGATTTCAAGTTTGATGAAGATGCTTTTCGGAACTGGGAAAATGAAGGGGAAGATTACAAACTTCTTCTAATGTTTGATGTGGATTTTACTCAAAATGAAAATGAACAACCTATATCTCCTAGAGTGTCTTATCCAATAACAACTCATGTTGATTTGAGTCCTTCAAGCTCCTCCGAAAGGCCTCAAAAAATGAACAGTCTTCAAGACATTTTTTAGAAAGGTCTCTTAAAGGTACACAGTCTCATCTAGTATTGAGACAAGTGCCTTGAATAAAGGATTATTCTCCATAAGGTATACGGGAGTAAGGGGGAGTAAGGAGTACATATTAAAAATGATCCATCTTCACAGTAGAGTGAAGATGTTGCATATCCCTCTTCCTGATGCCTTTATAGTTCACCAGACTCTGAATACACTCCCTTCAGAATTCAGTATTCTAGTGATGTCATATTATTTGTAGGATGAGGAATGGGACTTCAATGCTTTGATTTCCTATTGAGTTGCTGAGGTGGAGAAACTCAAGCTTGTTACTCTTACAGTCCTTGAAGCAACTAAATGAAAAGCAAAGATGAAGCACACTAAGATTAAAGGTAGAAAGACTGAATCTTCTCCACGTGCTGATGCCGGTCAATCTAGTGCTGATGAAGGTCTTAGGGACATAAAGAAACCATCAGTATAAGGCCTAGAAGGAAAGACTATGACTATCAGATAACTTCTTGGCTTGTCAATTTATGAATCTGATTTGTGATAGTTGCATTAAGTATTTGGTGACTATATTATAGAGTATCTAATCAAGGTGCTTCCACAATACATAGGTTCATATCCAGGATAAAGCCAAATAAAGGGAAGGAGGAACTAATGGTTGACAGCAATGAAGAAGTGGAAGTAATCTATAGGGGACGTATGTACTGAATCTTATTGCAAGGTTCATTTAGGTTTTTACACGGCACATTTTATATATGATCTTTAGATCAATTTTGGACAAAGAAAATTGATTTTTTGCATTTAATGCTTCTGTTTTATAGTCTTGTTTAATACAAAACATAATGGTGCAACTTTCTTGTCATATAGTTTGTATAGAATGTGTCTTACCCCAAATTAGATATACGCTTCTTCGTATCTTGCTAAACAAGTCATCAAATGAAGGACCCTGATGAATGAAAATTCATACATGGTGTGGCATAAAAGTTTAAGCCACATTTCCAGAGCTAGGGTTGAGAGATTGATTAAGGAAAGCATTCTCTCAATTGTAGATTATGATGATTTGGGAACATGTGTTGATTATTGCAGGGGTAAGTTGACTAATAACAATATTGAAGTCAACTTATACTTCTGACTTGTTGAGTCTGATACATAAAGATGTCAGAAGGCCTTATACAGTTGCATTGTGCAATTTCAAAAGTATCTTGACATTTTTCATGGTTATTCCCATTAAAGTTATGAGTTCTTGCTTAAAGATTGAAGGTTGAGAACCAATTGGGAAAATCCATTTAGTGTGTCAGATTTGACTTTGAAGGAGAATATCATAGAAAACATGGTGTTTCAGGACTTGAAAACGTCCATTTTCCAGTTATATGGAATCAGTTGGGATAGTGACTTGATTTACTATACCGAGTAGTCTTGAGCAAAATGGTGTGTTACGAAAGGCATAACTGCATCTTAAAGGACTTGAAAACGTTAATGTAGAACAAGACTAATCTACCTGAATATCTAGAAGTGTGAAAACTCAGTCTCACACACATTCGAATGTAGGGCTGCCCTATCGAGGCAGTATAATCCTTATAAAGAAAAATTGCATGCTCATGTTGTTCATTGCTGTTTAGTAAGATATCCTGACCACTATAAAGGCTACAGATCTTACTGTAGAGAAGGAGGGAACAAAATAGTAGAATCACAAACATTAAGTTTCTGGAATATGATGTCTATGAGGATGGTGGGCCTTTTGACCCTTAGAATGTTAACAGGATGGATACTACAGTTATTATGTATCCACTACTCATAGAGCTAGATCCAGTAGATTTAGGCCTTTATACCATGCCTGTATAGGAACAGGAATCCATACTTGTACACACAGAGGTTCCTAGGGGTACAAGATCTGATGCAGTTATGAAAATCCACTAGACTGAGATAACCTGTTATCCCATCTAATTATATAGTCTATTAGGTGTGTAGGACTATGATATTAGACATGTTATGAATCTAGTTACTTTTATAGAGGCTATTTCTGTACCCGCAGTGGAATTGTGGTAGGTCGCAATGATTGATAAGATGCAAGTCATGAAGCATAGTAAGGTCTGGGAGCTAGTTGACTTTGTAACATAACTGTAAAATTGTCAGTTGTAAATAAAGTTTAAGACCTAAAGGACTTCAGGATAAAGTTCATCGGTTTATAAACTAGCTCAATTGCCTGATAGTTCACTCAAGGAGAAGCATTGATTTTCTCTCGTATCCTCTTATGATACATTTTGAATGATTATGGCAGTTGTAGCTCATGATGATGAAGAGTTACATCAGATGGTTGTTAAAACCGCTTTCTTTAATAAAAACCTTTATAAAGTGGTCTATATGGCATAACCTGAAGGATTTCAGGATCCAGATGGAACTGACATGATTTACATGTTATGCATATCAATATATGGCTTACATCAATGTCCCAAAAGTAAAACCTTACAGTTAATGAGGTTATGACCTCTTTCAACTTCATGGAAAATAAAGTTGAAAAGATTCTTGTACTATGAGGTCAAAGGGAGCAAAGTTATCTTCCTATTACTGTATAAGGATGATATATTGCTCATATCAAATTACTTGACCGTGTTGTATAAGGTTAAGCAACTTTTGGTTAAGAACTTTGGTATAAAGGGCCTTGACGTAGCATCTTTGATCCTAGGTATTTGGATTCACTGGGATAGATCTTAACACTCATCATACCTCTCACAGAGTGCATACATTAAGTATATGATACAAAGGTTTAATACGATTAACAGTAAACCTATCGTAACACCTATCTCTCATAGTAGGAGATAATAATTGGTACAGTAACCAAATAATAAAGTAAAGAGAGAGGTTATGAGGAATGTTCCATATTCTAGTACGGTTGATAGCCTAATATATGCTCGGCTATATACTAGGCAGGACATTACATTTACTATTTGACTGTTTGGTCAGTATCTGGTTAACCTAGATGTAGACCATTGAAATTTAGTCAAGTGAGTGTTGAGATAATTAAGGGAACTAAGGATTATATGTTGACATATAGAAAAGTCAACAGGCTTAACCTCGTAGGGGATCAAGATTCAAATTTAACTATGTGTTCGGATGATCGAAAGTTCACTTAATGTTACAGTTTTAAGGTTGCAGATGGTATAATGTTGTGGAACAATGTCAATTAGACACTGGTAATTCCCTCAACCATGCATACATAGTGCATGCTATAGCTTCATAGACAGTTTAGCTCAGAAATTTAATTTCTGAGTTGTCTGTGGTTGATTCAGTGGCTAAACCCATTTAGTTGTAATGTGATAATCAAGTTTCTGTATTATTTAACAACAACATTGACTATCACAGGGTCTTAGCATTTTGAGATCAAATCCTTGATCATGAAGTAGTTGATACGAAAAGGTGACATTCAGGTTTGGAGCATTTAAAGACTGAGGAATTATAACTCAATTCTTTAACTGAAGGACTTTACCCACTTGTGTTTAAAACACAAGTATACAGTATGGGTGTTTTAAAGTCCTTAGACACTATTAGTTAAAAGATCGTTATATTTGCTCCATGTACATTTGTACATTTTGATGTATTATGACGATATGATGGTTCATCCATAAAGATGATACCGGTTATCCTCAATAATATATGTTGTCATACATTGTCATAATACATATGGAAGCCTTAAGATTTATGTTGATCTTAAGCATTTTAAAGGTCATTGGGCATTTTTAAGGATTGGCTTTAAGCCTATGTCAAAGTTTGACATGACATAGGGGGATATAAGTTTTTAATCCCATAAAGGTTCTCTAATGCTGTTTAGCATTCAATTGGAGAACATAAAGGTTTTCTCTAATGCTGTTTA
>JAOTAY010021026.1:0-11370 GCA_025629805.1 Erythroxylum baracoense | reverse complement strand
GTTCGTCGATTTTCTTGATTCGTAAAGCTATTAATTAATTAAATCTGAGATCGTATCCAGGTTATTGATTAATAAGGATTAATTCAAATACATGTTTTGGTTAACTAAACATAAGAGAAAAAAGATAGAGAAATTTACCACGACGAATGCTTAACTGATAAATTAGTTATTTTTAGTATCGATGATCAACGCAAGTTCAATAATGAAGGAGACCGGAAGCCAAGATTCATTCTTATTGATTGTTATATTTTCATTGTTTTGCTATTTGTTATTTTTCAATTTCGTATTCTATTTAAATTCTGTTTAAGTCGTTCTTTAAATTAAAACCCCCCTTTTTCATTACTTTGTTTTGCTTTGAATTAGTAACTCCTTTACCGTTAAGATTCCTCGTGGGAACGATATCCACTTACCACTACTACATTAATTTGTATTAACAGAAGTTGGTTTCTTTTTAATTTGGTTGCAGGCGACAGCATTACCATCGAGATTTTGTGCTGAAGTGTGATAGGTGTCAAAGAGTGGGTAACATATTGAAGAGGGACAAGATGCCACTTTCAAACATCATGGAGGTGGAGATATTCAATGTGTGGGGCTTGGATTTCATAGGACCATTCTTATCCTCCTTAGGTAAGACTTACAAACTAGTTGGGGTTGATTATGTTTCTAGGTGGGTTAAGGTTGTAACTACTCTAACTAATGATAGAAATGTGGTTCAAAAGTTCATCAAGAAGATCTTTACTAGATTTGGGGTGCCTAGAGCGATCATAAGTGATGGAGGGAGCTATTTTTCCAACAAACCCTTTGAGGCTCTTCTAAGAAGATACCATATTCATCATAGAGTGGCTACCCCTTACCACCCCCAAACCAGTGGCCAAGTGGAGGTGGTGAGTAGAGAGTTGAAGAAGATTTTGGAGAAGGTAGTGAGCACTTCAAGAAAGCTTTTAAGCTAGATGACACCTTATGGGTTTACAGGATAGCTTTCAAAGTACCCACAGGTACCATACCATATCGACTTGTGTATGGAAAGGCTTGCCATTTACCATTAGAGTTGGAGCATCGGGCCTATTGGGTCGTTAGGAAGTTGAACATAGAATGGAAGCTGGCAGGTGAGAAGAGATTGTTACAACTTGATGAATTGGAAGAGTTGAGATTTAAAGCTTAAGAAAATGCTAAGTTGTACAAAGAAAGAGCAAAAAAGTGACATGATGCTCACATTAAAAAGAAGGAGTTTAAGAGCGGGGACTTGGTGCTTTTATTCTATTCACAACTTTGGTTATTTCTCAGAAAGGTCAAGTTAAGATGGAGTGGACCCTTTAAGATCCTTCAAGTGTTTCCCCATGGAGCTTTGAAGTTAGAAAATGACAAGGGTGAAGCATTCAAAGTCACTGGGCATAGATGCAAGCCATACTATGGAGGGACATACTCACAAGAAAGGGAAGTCATCTCTTTCCTTTCTTCCACTCTTTCATGAATGCATGGGGAATGGTCAAGCTAATGACCTTAACTTAGCATATTTACCTTTCTTTTACTTGTCTTTGTTTACTTGTTTGTTTTATTTATTTGGTTTTGATTATGTTTGGTTTGAGTTTGCTATGATTTCTTGGTGTTTACATAGGTTTTGTTTGAGTTTTAACTTGTTTTCTCTTCAAATTTCTTGTTGGTTAGATGATTTTGATGTGTTTGCAGGTTACTTGAATGTTAAGAATGCATGTTAAGCTTGGAAGAGGGCTAAGAAGTTGGAAACCTTGGAGTGCCCATGATCTTAAGAATGGGGTTTGTTTCCCACGAACATGAGAAGGCTCTTCAAAATCTTTTTGGAGCCTTAACCCCCAATTGTGGGAAGCACAGAGATTCCCATGATCGTGGGATCTCCAGCCGAAAGATTTTAAAAGTCCCTCCTTCTTTCTTCTTTCTTTATCTCTTCACATTCTCTCACTCTAAAATCGACAACCACTACCCAAACCTCACAAATCCTTCATCTTTCCCCCAAATCTTGGTATTTTCTCCATTTTTCATCATTTTTCACTCCTTTAACACTTATCACATTAACCACTCAAGAATCCAAGGATTTGGTAAGTTTTCCTCTTTTCTATCAAAAACGTGCTCTCCTTTCTCTTGACTATTTTTGCAGATTTTTCTCCTTTAATGGCTCCAAATAAGCTTGTAGTCTAGAAAACAATCGACCAACTACACCTCTAAGTCTTCGAAAAAGGTAAACATGATATCGTGGTTACTTTTCGTGCCCCATTCCCTATTTTTTTGAAAGAAGAAGGTATGAGATTTTGGGATTTTAAGGACAGAGAGTTATTGGCTCCTAGGTACTTTGATTTTGACCTACTAGAAACTCTAGGACTAAGGAGTAACATTGAAAGATTGGCTGCAAATATTGGTTGGGTTCGTTTAATTCATTGTGATGTATCAATATACCCCATGATGACTATAGAATTTTTCACCACTGTACGCTACAATCCTAAAATGGACACATTCTGGTTTAGGATAGGTGGCCATGCATATAAGCTTGATTATACTATCATTTGTGCGCTCTTTGACTTGTTCAACACCAAAGTTGTTGATGACCAGGATGATTTTTATGTGGATGATTATTGAAAGATCCTTATGGGTGAAAATACTTTTGACTCTAGGAATGCACCCAACATTTTGATTCGTAGCACCGAGCACTTACTTCTTCACAAGTTTATGTGCCTACTTGTTTTTAACAAAACTGAAAGCAACAAGTATTTGGCTAAGGAACTTTTCTTTCTTTTATTCATGGATCGTAAAATTAAAGTAAATACCTCTTATCGCATTTTCGATCTATTGTGACTTGCATTACTAAGAAAAGCTCATATTTTGGCATGGCTTACATTATTACTGCTTTGACTTTGTATTATAATCTTGGTGTGGATAGTGTGCGCTCAACTAAACCTAATATGTTTCATATACCTTATTTGAGACGTTCTAAATTTTGGAGCCCCATCCTATGGAGCTTCGAAATCCTCAAACACGTACTGTTGTTAAAAACAGGAAGGGCAAGGATGCAGTCACTTCTCAACCATCCCCCTCTTAGGCACCCCGAAGCCCCAAGAAGAAGCAGTTGAAGAGGAACTAACCGTAATAACATATGTTGACAAGTTCTAGCAAATCCTCAACCAAATAGCCGAAAACCATCAACAAATGAAACTACAAATTAATGATCTTGGCACCCAGATGAGACAACTGCATAAGGAGCAGCGGTATATCAAAAAGAAATTCCTCAAGTTCATTCAAATGAAGAACATTGACGTCCCTTCCCCTACGCCTTCACCACCACAATCTCCATGAGCTTTCTTACCTTTTACTTTTTACATTATTTTATTTACCTTATTAGTTGTTTTACTTGTTTGTTTATTTGATATTGGGTTTTGTGTTTTGGTTTCCTTTTATGGTTGCCTTGTGACATTGAGGACAATATGTTGTCCAAGTATGGCAAGATGACATTTGCTTTGTCAATTGCATTGTCTTAGTTTGTTTTAGTCACTGTTTGTATTTTGTTAATTAGCATACATGTATAGGCATATTAGTTTGTTTATGTTGTTTTGTGTTAAGCAATGGAACCACACTTAAATCATTTTGATTTGATTTGCCATGAGATTCTGTCAGATAGTTAGAATGAGATTGAATGTATACTTAAACTCAAATTAGGCTATTTAAGTAGAGAGTAAACATGTTGAGTGATGAAAAGTAGTTGCTTGCATAAGCTTACTCAGAATTTGACATTTGAGCAATGAGAAAGTGTAGAGATGCATAATGAATTTTTATTTGAACCAATGTGAGGATTGGGTCTATATGATTCCATCTATAGTCATTTTATTTCTTTGCTTGTGTGATGCTTCCTTAGGTTATTACCTTCAGAACTTGCTTTGAATCAGTTTGAGTTTACTCGATGCATGCTTAATAAAAATGACTAAGGCCCTTTTTATGTTAACCTTTGGCTTAAATAACCTACCTTTTATTATCCCTTGCTACCCCCGTTGAGCCTCATTTTGTTTCTTAAAAATACCACACATTTTAAAACCTGAAATCGCATTAGCCTACCCATCACAAGCTTAGTAGAGTATTAAGTGATGCATTAGTTTGGGATTTTTGCTACATTTTTCTGAGATGAGTTTAGTGATACTTTTGCTCATGGATCACATTGCATTTAACTACTATTTTGTTCATTGTTTCTTCAATTTTATAAAAAAAAAAGACAGAAAAGAGAAAAAGAAAAGAAAAGAAAATGGGAGAATATTTTAGTAGCACCAATAAGTGCAGAGTAGTAGTATATTTACATTTGTATATCTCAGAAATATGTTTTGTTATCCCTTTGTTCACTTATTACTTTATGAATGCTTGTGTTAAACCCTTTACTCCTTTTGACCCACCTTAACCCTTACCACATTACAACCCGAAGCAAGTTTTTTTGATCTATTTATGCATGTAATCATTGTAGAGGAGAATTGGTGTATTAGCAAGCCTATAGTATTGTAGTTTTCTATAGGGAGCTTGAGCGAAACACTAACCATTAAATACTTGAGAGAAATGAGTGAAACTGTGAGGAAGATTCATTTTGTGTTTATACTTATCTTTGAGTGATGGTGCCATAAGTTAAGTTTGCTTATGTACACTAATGAAAAGTAGTCATGATATGTGTAGTAGCTTGACATTTGAGTTGGCCAAAATTTGAGGGATTGCATGTTTTGATCTTTGTGAAGATGAAGTGATGGAATTGATTGTTTTTGTTTGATTTTGCTTGAGGACAAGCAAAGATTTAAGTGTGGGGAAGTTGATAGTTGTGCACTATTGTGTATTTTTCTAAGTATTTGGCATGTGTTTCTTGCATAATAGGTTATTGTTGTTCTGTTTTAGGATTTATTTTGTATGTTTTTGTTTAGTTTGATCTTCATTGTTGTTCTTTTATATTTGATGTTGATTTAAGGTAATAATTGATCATTTTGATGTAGGAATGGAGGGTGGCCACCTTTATAATTGAGCTAGAGACCAATCGAGGATAAGAGAAGTGGAGGAATTATAATACAAGAACCCACGATCGTGGGAAATCATGCTAATTCCCATGATCGTGGGATACCTAGCCTAAAGATACACGCGGGGTTCACTTATTTTTAGGTTTCGTGACTATAGAAGGACATAGACCCCTAGGGCTAAGAAGAGCATCGTGGAGACTTGCCTCTTTGAGTAAAAACACAGGTTTAGAGTTTTGAGAAAGGTAGAGAATCAAGGTTTTTTATTCTAAATTGGGAAAAGAGCACAACAATGTCAAATTTTCCAAATTCGGTCAAAGAAGAGAAGGAGTTTACTTCATTTAGTTTTCTTTCTTTTTCTCTTATGGCATTTGTATTATGGATTATTTGATTATTGGGGATGTTAATGACATCACGAGTGGTTGAGTTATTTGTAGAGATTGCTTTTGAATTATTTATTGAACTCCTATTTTGTTGAATTGAATGAATGATGTTTTTGATGAAAGTTGAACTTATACTTTGCAACATATTCAGAGATTGAGTTGGTTAATTTGTGTAGGGTTGTATAATGAGTATAAAATTGGCACCCTATAGACCTACATTTATTAAGTTAATTGATTAGTTGAGAGAGATCTTGGCTAATTAGTTGATCATCTATAGGATAACTTCATAATTAGTTGAATTGGTGGATTGATTTTGTAGATTAAGAGATTGCTTAATCATCTCTATTTAATTTGGTTAGGGACAATTAATTACACCTTGAGAGAGGGTAGTTAATACGTTAGGACATTTTAGATGAGGCACAATTCAATTAACACAATAAGAGGGAGATAAGATAGGGAAAAAGTGATCTCTATTTATTAAAATCTTGAATTACAACTTTCTGCACTTTTGCATTTTAAATTGTTCATTATTAGTTGTTTGATTTAGTTTAATTTTTCAATTTATATTCATTAAAATTGATTCTTAAAAAAAAGAACAATCTGAATTAAGTGGTGCCTAAGCACAATTCTTGTGAGATCGATATCTGCTTTTTACTACAAATTGCGACCCGTATACTTGCAAATTTCAGCGTATAACTAGTAGTTTGTTTGCAATCAACACATTTAGATTTGGCTCGTTCACTGTTGTACAAAATGTGCTACTAACTAAAAAGGCTTAGAAGATTTTCAGTGATAAGGAATACCTTTTGTCTAAATGGATCAATAAGTACTACATTAAAGATTCCAAGTTTTGGTGGACAAAAGATAGTAGAGATCATTCCTAGATTTTTACCCAAATCCTAAGGTACAAGTTAAGATTGGGAACAATAAGAATACCTAATTTTGGTATGACAGTTGGTCACCATAGAGTCCTCTTTATAATAGACATAAATTTCTAACCATCTTTAACATATTCTCCAAAGAGGATAAAGTTGAAGCAATTATTCAAAATAATGGCGGTATAGTAATTTTAGGGATGCTTTTGTATTGCAGAGCATTCATCCTCAGTGCAGTCCAAACCAGTTAACGGATTACAAACTATTATGGATGGGGAACAACTCCTATAGTTTACAAGCAAATCTTGCCTTCAAATATACAAAGCCCACTCTACCAATGTTATTTGGTACAACCTGATCTGGAAGAACTTCCTAATACCTAAATCTTCCTATTTGGTGGTTAAGAATAGGATTAGGAATAAAGAAAGATGTTTAGAGGTGATGAACCCTTTATGTTTATTCTACCATAGAATTCCTAAAACTAGAGAACAACATCCATTCTTCCAATGCAATTACATTGAAAACATTTGGATTAGAATCCAACTCCTCTTTCATATTCAAGTAACACTTACGGTTTGGCTTGAATTACTAATTTGGATTGTGAAAAAAGTTAAAAACCTAAAGCAAGATGGGATTCTTCTAAAGACTACCTTTTCATGTAGTATATATGTAATTTGATTGGAGCAAGATTACAAACTTCACAAATCCCAACCTTGCTTATCACAGGAACTTAGTAGCATCAAGTTGATGGATATAATAAGTCTTTGGGTTAGAGAAATTATCCTAGTGCTTAACAAAGAGGCAACCTTAAGCCCCTCCATGCATCACATTTGGAGAATTTAAGAGGTTACTTCCAAGCCTAGTTCTAAGATTCATAGAACATTTGAAGCGAGAGGAATACCTATATATAGAAGAAGATAATAGAATAGACTCTTTTGAAATTGAATAGGGTTACCTAGTCCTCATAAAAGTTAGATGCATCAGAATCCTGAAAACAACACGGAAGAATGACATTTTCATAGAATAAATTAAAACCTAATTAAAATCTAACATAAAGGTTAAGGAACTACCAAATTCAATGGAGTCATAAACCCTCATCAACCTTTCCCTTATCATGCTAGTGCGTTATAGGGGCTTAAAGCTTCTCTTCCTCGATGAAGAAGAAGGAATGATGGTTAAATTAGGTATTTTGACCTGATGTTGAGGCCTAATATATGTGGTTATTGTGGATCAACGTAAATGGGAATGTCTTACACTTGTATAGATTTAAGGATGCCAGATTTAAGCATGGGGCGTGATGGTGCCATATATTAAGTTGCATAAATAGGAGCATAATGTTGCTTATTTTATTTGTTAGTGTTATTAGTACATGTAGATGCTAATGTTATATTTGGAGTTTAGGCCAATGTTTTGCTCTAGATGAGTTAAACATATATCGATTGCAACCTAATTTGAAGCCATTTCAATGGAATTCAATTTATTTTCCAAAAAAAGCACTAGATATAAACCTAAAAATACGAATTATTAAACACCTATTAATTTTTCAACTTGAATTATAAAAAAGAATATAAAGGGTTATTCTACCTCTTGAAGCTTCTCACAAAATCCTTATTCTTTACTAATTCTAATATGGGATTCCCTTCTTGGCACTCTATTCCGTGATGTCTTTTCTTTTATAATTCCCAACTTATAACTTGATTTATGCTTGATGGAGAACTCAACTTGTTTAGTTTTCTTACTATCACCTATCTTTGAATTATTAGGGTAATTATAAGATTTATATTATGGATTTTGATAGATTTGTTTACTTTGCCCCTTCCTGAATCCTATTAGTAGTTGTTCTTGGCCATTTCTTTTATTAGTTATAGACAAACTTCCAAAATTTTGTTATTAAGCATTTTATCTATTGCATCATCTATCATCTACCTTTTAAAGTTCACTAGACCATTATAAAATGTCTAGACTTGAATCCATGTTATAACGTCGTGGTGTGGACACTTCCTTAATAGATCTTTATATCTCTCTTATGTTTAATATAAGGTGCCATTATCAAACTAATCGAAGGAAGAGACATCAATCCTTATTTTTGCTATCTGTAATGGTGGAAAGTATTTGGAAAAAATCTTGTCTTCAAGAATGTAAAAATTGTTGATTGATCCAACTGACAATAATTTAAGCTACTACTTTTTCCAATCCCTCAGTCTGAATGAAAAAAAGCTTCGCTTAATGATTTTTTCTGTTATTCCACTGATCTTAATTGTGTTACATATCTTTACGAAGTTGGAAATGTGTACAATGTGTTTCTCATAAGGTAATCCATCAAATTATACATTCTATTGGATTACACTGGGCTTAATCTCCAAACAGTTGGCATTTATCTTTAGCCTTATAATACTTTATTATGTTCCTAAGAGATATAATTTAGCATACTCCATTGATTTCCTTTCTTCTTCCATATTTTTAGGTTTTAATTTTAGTGTATCTCTTAATTCTTTTTTAATTCGTTCCCTTCAATTCTAATGCAAAATTCTATTAAATTTTATATCTTCTTTAAGAAATACAAATTGTTGGCTTCTTGTATCACAATGACTTATGGAATTAGAGTTAAAAAACAAAGAAAATAAACTAAAAATAAGACATAAAAAATATATAACAATAAAAGTATTAAATAGAAATATAACGAAAATAAAATAAGGAATTAATTATACAAGACCAAAAAATATTTAATAGGTTTCTTAGGACTAGTTGCATCCCTATCAATGGCAATAAAAACTTGTTGTGAGTTATGTTAGTGCTAATGTACCTTTATGCTAATGCTACAAAAGTTCATATAACAAATCAATCACTTACTAACTAGGAAAGTACACTTATCATTGTTAAGTAATATAATAATAAATAGGGATCAAGTCCCGCTAAAAGGGGATGTAGATAGAAAATTTAACATTATTCACTAGTACAAAGATAGTAAATAGAACTATTATTTTTATGACCTTTTGGAATAAAGAAACATAAAATAAACTAAACTAAATTATTGAGAAAATAATGATGTGTTTTAACCATAAGCTCACAACATAGTGATAGTTATCACCGATGAGTATGGTTTGATCCTATAAGGTTTGGGATTATTAGTACTAACTATCTTTGTATTATCTAATTTAAATAAACAAGTGATTAAATTGGAAAAGGAAATTACTGCAACATGTGAGCATGTTGGTTCTTATGTTGCCCCTATGATTAACAACATAGTACTATGTTGGTGTTATGTTGTGATTCCTTCCTCTAAAATCATCCAAAAATCATTCCAAATCAACTCAAACTTACCCAAATTCATTCATTCTTTACTAGAGAGCTAGAATAAGTCTTGTAAATAAAACATAAGCTTAATTAAGTACCAATTCATATATAAATAATTATAATTCAAGCTAAATATTCTATAAAATTATTCTGAAAACATAGTGTAATTCAAACTTATGAAATATTTAAGGAAATAAATAATAAGATAATTAATCAAAATAGAATGCAATAAAATGGCTATGCTTAGATTAGTACTTCCTTTAGTAATATTTTTGGCTTTATGATTTAACTAAACCAGATTGGATATATTCTCTAGACTTATATGATTTTCCATATACTGAAATTCCATATATTCTCTCCAACTCGTTAATTCGTATCTCTATTAATGCTAACACCCTTTTGAATGCATTATGCTTTATGAAGTTTTATAGAAGTTTTGACACTCTCACTAGAAAGATCTCATAGGTCTCTATCGAGTACCCTATTTAATCCCCTTTCTTAAACTATGATCCACTTTTAAGTAGACTCTCTCAAGTTATCCATAAGTGAAATGAGATTAGATTTATTTGCTAATATGAATAAATAGGTATTAAAACCAATAAATAGAAATATATTCCATATCTATTAAATTAAATCAGTCCATATAAAAATAACTACTAATTTTTTCATTGTCTAAATGTAGATGTCTTTAGCCATAAAAATTATTCAAAATAGTGAAATTAAAAGGAAAGAATAAAGAATCATGATATAAGTAAACCTAGATGAACTAAATTCTACAAATAGATTAATCCATTTAAATGATGTCTAGAACTTGATTCTTTAATTAAAAAAATAAATCATTTAAAGGTTAGAGAAGCATTCTGATGGCTAACCCTAGCTTTTAGAGAGAGAAAGATGTTTCTTGCATGTTTTTTCTCTAAAAGACAACTAAAATTCCATAAAACTATGGTTTCCATCCTTAAATACATTTTGTTCAGCTCAAGACACTATTTGTCCCACAAATTTTTATAAACTAATCATTTGGTGTTAGTTGTTAACTTCCAGTTTTACAATGTGGGTGAACATATCTACAAAAACATTGTAGTGGGCCAAATGTAATTACAAAGTTGTCAAAGGAATCAGAACAAGTAAAACCTTAATTCCCTTTTCATTTCCTCTTTGCTTTTAACCTAATTTGGAGCTCCTTAGTACCAGTCAGGCCAAATCCTTATTCATTTGAGGGTATCTTCATATTGGTCAGGGTTCTTTGCTTTGTTATCTTATAGATGGATTCTAGGGCAATGATGTCTCCCTACTTCCCTTTCTCCACTTTTGGATTACACTATGGTGCTACCAGTAAGGATTTCTCCTTTCTTGTTGCTACAATCTGTTGAAATTGTCTTTGACTCATCATAAGATTGCTAATTGATTACTACATTTCCTTACTTTACAGTCTATTAGCATCAGCTATTTCACCCACTAAATAACTCATCTTTCACTTACCCAATTGACTTAAAGATATTTTTGAATACTCTTGCATCCCTTTCCTCCCAAATTTTTTATAAGTATGATTTGAATATAATTGTTATGAATATTTTATCAGTTGCTAACATATTAAAGGATAATATCAAGTATATGTAGTCTCAAAATTTATCTTTTATTTGCTTCATACCACTAATGTTCATTTTGTGTTTCCATAACTGATATAAGAAAACTTTGTGTTCCACTGACTCATAGCTGCTCTAGCATAAAGAACATACCTTAAATGTAACATCCCCTCACCAATTGCTAGTGAACAGTGACATATGCATGCATTCATACATGCACATGCATAGTAGA
>JAOTAY010021025.1:0-11370 GCA_025629805.1 Erythroxylum baracoense | reverse complement strand
CTCCATTATCTTAGGTTATGTGTCGGAATGACCCACGGGCGTTCCGGTATGTACTCTAGGGTAATGGGGGGCTACACAATAAAATTTCAGTTTCTTCATAAAAGTTTTATAACTATGTCTCTAGTTTAATCTACAATTGAAATCATCTAATTTGGAGGTCTACAGGCAAAGATATAGCCAAATTACAGAAATATGTTCAGTGGAACCTATCCATTCAATGAGGTACACATCTTGAATCAACTAACTTCGGTCTTATCATGCAAGAGCAACATAAAAGCACATCCAATTTAGCCAAAAATATCCCATTTACTTATGGAATACTTCTTTTATCAACTCCCCTCACATCATATTCATAAATCCAAGCAAACATATCAAAAATTTCTATATATATTTCATGTCTAAGTATGTATGTCCATGTCGAAGCGAACAAATTATCTATTTACCCTTATCTTTTACATTAAGTACCATTATGTCTCTTACTATACTTAGATGCACTCAATTCATTATATTTACTGCTTAATACACCCTAGATATGCTATAATATTTCTAGGGTATATGTTAAGGTGTTACATTTTGTGTCAACTATAGGTCCCTTAATCAATGCACTATCAAGGATAAATTTCCTATTCCTTTTATAGAGGAGCTATTTGATGAATTGTATGGAACTCGATGCTTTTCGAAATTGGATTTGCAAGCTAAGTACCATCAAGTAAGAATTCATGAGGATGACATCTATAAGACTGCTCTTCCAACCCATGAGGGGCATTATGAGTTTCTTGTGATTCCATTTAAATTAACAAATGCACCATTGACGTTTCAAAATTTGATAAATCATATATTCAAGACAAATTTGAGAAGGTTTGTTCTCATGTCTTTTTTGATGATATATTAATTTATAGTAGCTTTTATGAGTTGCATCTGCAGCACTTACAGTGGTGGGTATTAGAGATTTTAAAAACTCAACAATTATATGTGAAATTCTCTAAATGTTCCTTTGGTGTATCCCAAGCGGAATATTTGGGTCATATCATTAGCAGACAAGGGGTATCAATTGATCCTTTGAAGATCAAAGCCGTTACTGATTGGCCTCAACCTTAGACTGTTTACAAGTTGAGAGGATTTCTGGGCTTGTGTGGGTACTACAGACAGATTTATTCAAAATTATGGCCAATTAAGTATACCAATTACTAACTTGTAAAAGAAGCGCTCTTTTGTGTGGAATGAGCAGGCGATAGTGGCATTATTGGCGTTGAAACGTGAATTAACGTCTGCCCTTGTTTTGGCACTTCCTAATTTTCAGAAGGAGTTTGTGGTGGAAGCTGACGCTAGTGGTGAAGGAGTGGGTGCTGTTTTGTTGCAGGACAATCATCCTATTGCATTTGTAAGTAAATCCCTATCTAACAATGATACACACACAGTCGCTAACTCGCAGGAAGAGGATGAGAATGTCCAGGTCAATAATCAACCTCAGCTCCGGCGTAGTGCAAGGGATAAAAAACCTTCGAAGAAATACGATAACTTCGTGAGAGTTTGACGTTATCAAGAATTCCAGTTTTTAACTACCTTATCGTTATCCTCTATTTTAAATAATCATTATCATTGTTTAGTTAGTTAAGGAGAACTCTTTATATATGATTCTGTAACGTTGTTGGAAGGTATCATTGAATAAAACGTCAACTTCTCTTCCCAATTCTATAATTCTCAAACTCTAATCTTCCTCCGACGGCCACGCCTCTAGCCGTTTCTATTCTTCCTTTGGAGTGTGCAACAACTCGAACTGTTGCGTTAGATACATAGGTATCAAACAAGTATAAACATTGTTCTGTGTATGAGAAAGAATTCATCGCCATTATTATGGCGGTGAAACAATGGACACATTATCTAGTTGGACAACCTTTTATTATTCAAACCGACCATTGTAGCCTCAAGTATTTGATGGATCAATGCATCTTAACTCCCTCTCAACAAAGCTGGCTGCCGAAGCTTTTGGGTTACGATTTCTCTATCCGATACAAAAGAGGGACCGGACCAATAATTCAGCAACAGATGCTCTTTCGCGTGTCACAAGCACTGATTTTTTTGTTTTATCTATTTCTCAAGTTAACACTGAACTGTTGTCAGAGATTAGGGACAATTGGCAAACCGATATTAATGTTAAAATTTTGATTCAACAGCTACAAAGCGGTGAATATAAAGAAGCTGTTTATTCTTATACAGGGGACATTTTGAGATGGAAAGGATGCATCGTCGTTGGAAATTTGCCTACTCTACGTCAGAAATTGATTATCTCACATGCTTCTGCATTTGGAGGGAATTCGGGATCGCTTGGTACACATAAATGATTGTGTATTTCTTCTGGAGGTGTTTGCAGAAAGATGTGATGGATTTTGTTCGAAACTGTGAAGTTTGCCAGCGTAATAAGCATGAAACGATAGCTTCGCCTAGTCTGTTGCAAACGCTGCCCATTCTCCATCAGGTTTGGACTGATATAAGTATGGATTTCATCGATGGGTTACCGGTATCAGATGGTTTTACTGTCATATTTTCTGTGGTTGATCGCTCGAGCAAATATGCTCACTTCATTTCTCTGCGTCACCCGTATACTGCTGAACGAGTTGCTAAGACCTTCATGGATAACATTTTTAAATTGCATGGTATACCTCGAACTATAGTAAGTGACTGGAATGTTGAAGAATAATTTGTAGTTGCTAGTTTGTAGGGATTTTTTATTTCCAAAATAATGTTCACTATCTGGTAGAGAAGAGTAGTGCAGCAGTGATTCCGTTTTTTTCTCCTTGTTCTGTTTCATATAGGCCTATTTTAGGTTGTATTTATTTTCCAACTTTTAATAAGTAAAAACTGGGTGATCAATTTCCTTATAATACGTTGCTGTGTGCTTTTATGCTTGATCCAACATCTGGTATCAGAGCTAGATACACGTGAGGAAAAATTAAAAAAACAGAGGGGAAAAACATGAGTGAGAAAATAGCAATAGGTAATGGGAGTGCAATGAGTGATACATGTCCTCTTATACCAATTTTCAACGGCGAAGGATACAAATTTTGGGTATTCATATGAAAACCTTGTTACGATCACAAGATTTATGGGATTTCGTTGAAAGAGGATATGAAGATCCAGATGATGAAGAAGAGAGATTGAAAGAAAACAGAAAGAATGATGCCAAGGCCCTTGTGATCATCCAGCAAGCTGTGTATGATAGTATTTTTTTTTAGGATTGCTTCTGCTACAATATCCAAACAGGCTTGGTTAGTTCTTCAAAAGGAGTATCAGGGTGATTCTAAGGTAAAAGCGGTCAGGCTTCTATCTCTATGCAAGGAATTTTAAACCCTTTTGATGAAGAATGGTGAGACAGTAACTGAATTTCTTTCTAGAACCATGGGTGTAGTAAGTCAGATGCAGTCTTATGGTGAGACAATTCGTGATCAAACAATTGTTGAAAAGGTACTTAGAAGCTTAAATCCTAAATTTGATCACGTTGTGGCTGCAATAGAGGAATCAAAGGATCTTTCGAATTTTTCGTTTGATGAATTAATGGGATCCTTACAAGCCCATGAAATGCGAATTAATAGGACAGTGGAGCAAAACGAGGAAAAAGCTTTTCAAGTTAAGGACATACCCAGTAGAGATGGAGAGACATCCACATTTAGAGGGAGAGGAAGAGGCAGTCCTCGCGGACGTGGACGCAGTCGTAGCTATGGAAGAGGACGTGGTCGAAGTGAGATCCAGTGTTATAATTGCAAACAATATGGGCACATAAAAGCAGATTGTTGGTATAATGATCAACAAGCAAATATTGTTACAGAAACAGAGGAAGTAGAAGAAGATGAGGTGTCTAGATTATTCATGGCGCATTCTGTGAATTCGAATCAATCTGAAAGCCTTTGGTTTTTAGATAGCGGATGTTCAAATCACATGACCCCAACAAAACACATCTTTCAGAACATCGATGAGACTAAAAAGCTAACGGTTCAGCTTGGTAATGACAAAGAAGTGAAGGTAGAAGGGGAAGGAACAATAAAGATTTTGATAGCTCAAGGAAAGTATAAGCTCCTCAATAATGTACAGTATGTGCCAGAATTAGGATATAATCTTTTGAGCGTTGGCCAATTAATATCCTCAGGTTATTCTCTCTTGTTTGATGATGGAAAATGCACAATTATGGATAAGAAATCAGGTCAAGTCCTAATGCACGTGTCCATGACAAAGAACAAGATGTTCCCACTTGATGTTTCAACGATGACTGGATTTGCTCTTGCAGCTAAAGAAGAAGATGACTCACAACTTTGGCACTTGAGATATGGACATCTCAATTTCAGGAGCTTGCAACTTCTCAAGGAGAAAGGTATGGTTATTGGTTTACCGAAACTTGAAAACATTAAATTATGTGAAGGATGTATATATGGTAAACAGGTTAGAAAATCCTTTACTAGCAGTGCATGGAGAGCATCACAGTGTCTCGAACTAATCCACGCTGATTTATGCGGCCCAATGCAAACAAAGTCATTAGGTGGCAGCTTGTATTTTTTACTGTTTACTGATGATTTTAGTCGAATGTCTTGGGTATATTTTTTGGAAAATAAATCAGATACTTTTGAGAGATTCAAACATTTCAAGGCCAAGGTGGAGAAGCAACAAGGAGTCTACATCAAGAATCTTAGGACTGATAGAGGAGGAGAGTTTTTGTCTAATCAATTTAAGACATTCTGCGAAGAAGCTGGCATACATAGAGAATTAACAACTCCATACACCCCTGAGCAAAATGGAGTGGCTGAGAGAAAAAATAGGACCGTTGTGGAGATGGCCAGAAGTATGATGAAATCGAAAAGTTTGTCTAACAAATTTTGGGCTGAAGTTGTCGCAAGTTCTGTATATCTTCTCAATCTTGCTCCAACAAAGGCGGTTCTTGATCGAACACCATACGAAGCTTGGACAGGAAGGAAACCAACTGTAAGTCACTTGAGAATTTTTGGAAGTATTGCATATGCTTTAATAAATTCTCAATCTAGGCAAAAGCTCGATGAAAAATCACAAAAATGCATTTTTGTGGGTTATTGCACTCAATCTAAAGCATATAGATTATTCGATCCTGTTACAAGCAAAATTTTGATAAGAAGGGACGTAATATTTGATGAAAAATCTACTTGGATTGACGATCACAAGGAAGAAGTTCAAAGAGAAATGCATGGGATGCAACTAAATGGAAGTCAGGATTCGATAATCTCTCAAAATGATGTTTCTACAAGTAGTGCTAGTACCACCACAAACTCAGCAACTTCATCACCAAGTATTCCATCGACTCCTCAAAGTCATCTAACTCCATCTTCTTCTGGCTCGGACGAGACACCACCTCCAAGGGGATACAGGTCATTATCTCAAATCTTAGAAACATGCCAATTTGCACTAAGTATCTGTGATCCAAACACGTATGAGGAGGCAGCTGGAAAAAAGGAGTGGCAGCAGGCAATGTTGGAAGAATTAAACAGTATAGAGAAAAATGAAACTTGGGAGTTATGTGAGTTACCTGCTGGAAAACAAGCCATAGGGTTGAAATGGGTGTTCAAGACCAAGATTGCATCTGACGGGAGTATCCAAAAATACAAAGCTCGGTTGGTAGCGAAGGGTTACGCACAGAAACAAGGTATCGATTTCGAAGAGACTTTTTCTCCTGTAGCACGTTTTGAAACAGTAAGAATTGTCCTAGCGTTGGCAGCACAACTTCAATGGACAGTTTATCAATTTGATGTCAAATCGGCCTTCCTAAATGGAGATTTAACAGAAGAAGTTTACGTAGTTCAACCTCAAGGATTTATTGTGAAAGGAAAAGAAGAAATGGTCTACAAGCTTAAGAAAGCGTTATATGGCTTAAAACAGGCTCCGCGGGCGTGGTATAGTAAGATAGATGGATACTTCCAAGAGAATGGGTATCTGAGAAGCAATCATGAACCGACGTTGTATGTAAAGAGGGAAGGTACTAATGACTTTATCATTGTGTGTCTTTACGTTGATGATATTATCTATACAAGCTCCTCTAACAATTTATTGGTTGAGTTCAAAGCTGGGATGATGCGTCAGTTTGAAATGACAGACTTGGGTATGTTACAATATTTTCTTGGCCTGGAGGTTCGACAGGTAGAAGGAGGGATATTTGTGTCTCAAATAAAATATGCCAATGATCTACTTAAGAAGTTTGGTATGGTAAATTGTAATTCTGCAGTCACACCTATGAACACCAATGAGAAATTGATGCTTCAAGATGGAGAAGGATTTGTGGATCCTAGGATGTACAGAAGCTTGGTAGGAGGATTAATTTATCTTACGCATACACGTCCCGATATAGCATTTTCAGTTGGAGTAGTCTCAAGATTCATGCAAACACCATCCAAGGTGCATTTCGGTGCAACCAAGAGAATTTTAAGGTACATTGCTGGTACAAGTGACTATGGCATTTGGTATGAAAGAAACCCCAACATCAGATTATATGGCTTTACAGACAGTGATTGGGCAAGCTCGGTAGATGATAGAAGAAGTGTTTCTGCGAATGTCTTCATGCTGGGGTCAGGTGCTATTACATGGAGTTCGAAGAAACAACCTACAGCAGCATTATCCACTACAGAAGCAGAGTACTTAGCAGCTACATCAGCAGCATGTCAAGCAATCTGGTTGAGGAGGATTTTGGCAGAGTTGCACCGTGAACAAAGATAAGCAACATCAATATTGTGTGACAATAAGTCAGCAATCTTTATGACTAAGAATCCAGCTTACCACAGTAGAACCAAACATGTCGATATAAGGTATCATTTCATTCATGACCTTGTTGCAAATGGGGAAATTTCTTTAAAGTTTTGTGGCACTGAAGAACAACTCGCTGATATCCTTACCAAGTCATTGTCAAGAAAGTGATTTTGCTACTTAAGGAGAATGCTAGGAGTAAGCAATTTCGAATTACAGGGGCGTGTTGAAGAATAATTTGTAGTTGCTAGTTTGTAGGGATTTTCTGTTTCCAAAATAATCTGCACTATCTGTTAGTGATTCTGTTATTTTCTCTTTGTTATGTTTCATGTAAGCCTATTAAAGGCTGCATTTATTTTCCAACTTTGAATAAGTAAATATTGGGTGATCAATTTCCTCATAATACTTTGTTGTTTGCTTTTATGTTTGATCCAACACAGGATGTCATTTTTACCTGTAACTTTTGATGTGAGCTATTTCAGTTGCAGGGTGTGAAGTTCCAGTTTTCCATTGCCTATCATCCTTATAGTAACAGCCAAACTAAAGTTCTCAATAGAACCATTGAAACCTACCTCCATTGCATGACTTCCAATTGTCCTACCAACTGGACTAAATGGTTATCATTTGCTGAATGGTGGTATAACACCACCTTCCATTCGTCCATCAATGTTACACCACTTCAAGTTGTTTATGGCGTTCATCCTCTGATGTACACTCCTTATTTTGCAGGTGATTCGTCGATTTTAGCGGTGGACCAAATCATGGTAGATAGAGAGGCGATGTTGGACATTTTGTGCTTCCACTTACATCGCGCAAGCAATAGAATGAAAAAGATTGCAAATCGCAGACGTACAGACAGAAGTTTTGATGTAGGCAATTATGTCTATTTGAATTTACAATCATATAAGCATCATAGTATTCATAAATGGGTCTCACAAAAATTATCAACTCTTTTCTGTAGACCCTTTCGCATTCGACAGAAGGTTGGTAGGGTTTGTATTGCCACGTCCCACATCGGATAGGCAACGGGAAGGGTCCTCGCTTATAAGCGTGGGTGCTGCACACCCTATTAGGTGTATCTTTTAGGTAGAGAGTAATGGACATGTGACAAGTGGTATCAGAGCCAACCTGTTCCCGATTTCGATGTCCCGCCAAGCGCCCCTTAGGATAGGGTAGGCAGGGGGCCCCACCTGTGGCGAGGGCGTCACAGCATTGAGTGGGGGAGAGTGTCATGTCCCACGTCGGATCAGCAACAGAAAGGGTCCTGGCTTATAAGCGTAGGCGCTGCACACCCTACTAGGTGCATCTTTTAGGGAGAGAGTAATAGACACGTGACAGTATACATTGGACCTACCCGAGGATAGTCGCATTCACCCTACCTTTCATGTTTCCTAGTTAAAACGTCGAGTTTCGGAGTCTGATGGGGTCTCTTCCATCTTACCGCCATCCTTGAAGTCCATGTTGCGTGTTCCGGTTGTAGTGTTAGATAGGCACTTAGTTAATAATCATCATCGCCCGGCTGTTCAAATCTTGGTGAAATGGTATTCTTCGAAGGATAATGATGTTTCTTGGGAGTTTTTGTATGACCTCCAACAACGGTTTCTGAACGTGAACCTTGTGGACAAGGTTCTTGAGGGGGAGGGAATTGACAGGAGTAGAAATTGATGAAGGAAGATAATGATGATGATGACTAATACGAACAGTAGCAAGGGAAGAAGACAGCATGGGAAGAAGATGATGGGATATTACTGATGCGGAACGCAGCCGTAGCAAATTATGATAGAAATAATAAAGGATGTAAATAAATACGACGTAGTGTATGTAGAATTGAAGAAACGAAGTCGTGTTGTAAAATCAAGAGTTTTATTGTAAGTGGTGCAACTCCAACGGTTATACTAGCTGTTATTATAGTCGAGTACCAAAGAGGACAATATCAGGTTATGGTCGTGTGCAAACTTGAGGTATGCGGGGCCCAGTTCGTCCCGGTACATAAAACACGGACCTAACAAATCATATACAGAACTTCAAAGTCTTTGTGAAGACCTTAGAGTTGTTAACGCTTTATTCGAGTCGAACCTTTATATTTCTTCTTTAACAAGTTCTAAATATTTTTTCTTTATGTCTTTCTAAAGAATGGTCTTAAGAATAGTACAATCAATAGCTTGGAATAGATAATTTTCAGCTTCAATTTGCAATATTCAAAACTCTTAGCTTGAGTTTATGTGAGAGTGACACCTTCTGCAGGTTGTGCAATGTTGTGCTTGATAATACCCCAATATTCTTTGGATAGTAGAAAGCTCTCAATAAGTAAACTTCAATGGTCGTTTGGAAAGGAAAGTTAAGCAAAATCATTATTCTAAGAAACAATAATTGATACTTTTGATACTAAATGTTCAAAGTGTGCATGTAGTAGAAAGATAATGTACTTTCTTTTAGTGACAACTGATTTGGCTTTTTGTAACCTTACATCGTAATTGAATAAGAGAAAAATATTTTATATTAGACCCATTACTAACAAAACAAATTGAATATGAAAAATATGACCAATAACAAAACAAACTCAATAAATTACTACAAGAAAATTTAGTTTTAGTGATGGAAATTATCGACAGAAAATACTGACTTTCGGTCGGCAAATAAATTTGGCGACGAAAATTACTAATGGAAAGGGTCGTAAGAGAAACGACTGTAGGTAAAATTTAGTGACGGATATTGTAAATCTATTATTAAATTTCCTGATAGAATCACAATTTCTGTAGGTAAATTTACTGATGGAACTACAATTTTTATTGCTACAATTACCGACGGAATTAAAATTCCTATCGGTAAATTTCCTAATGGATTTACAATCCATCGCTAAATTTACCAACAAAATTACAATATCCGTTACTATATTTACCGACGAAATTACAATATCACTCGCTAATTTTACCAATGGAATCACTTTCTTTGTTGATAATCTATTGATTTTTTTCTACATTTAATTTCTCTAAATAATATAATCTTGATTGATAATATAATGTAAAAAATTATCCTTATCGGTAATATAGTATAAAAATTATAGTGTACAATAATAAGTATCTTAGTAATTCATAAAAAAACCTTAAGAGTAGCAAAACAACAAATACATTCGCTTAAGTACCGAAATATTTTAAATCTAAGCTATGCTGATGAATTTTGAATAGGAATTGTGGTGACATATAAGTAAGATATGTTATGATATAAAAGCATGAAGATGAATTAATAATGGTTAAGGTGTTCTTCCTTGGATTATGCCCACGATATATGATTCCAAATAGTTGGCGAATAAGGGTTCTTGAAATAACCCTACAAGGTAATAAGCTCACGTTTTATGATATTCTGGATAGTTGGGCTTCGGAAACAGGGCCCAACACCAGAGATACTGGTTGGTACCACTAATTTTTGTTCAATACCGATTGGTATCCAAAATACTAGTCACGTACTGGTTGGTATCGTAAATTTGAAAAACAGTAAGGACTTATTTGCAATTTTTAAAAATTTAAACCTAAAAACACCCCCTTTCTGTTGCATGCCTCACCCTCCCACACTCGAAACTTCTTCTCATTTTTTTCACTCTCTCTTACCGACTCTCACTTTCACTCACCGTTATTCTCTCTCTCTCGTTCTCCTCTCCATCTCTGACGATGTTGCTCCCTCTCTAGCGGTGCTGCTCCTTCCCTAATGACTATCATCTTCCTCCCCGATCCATACTAGCATCAGAGATCCTCGGCTCCTCCACGCAAAGTTCTGAACTCACCACCGTCTTCAACCCTCCTCCACGAGGACCACCGCACTACGCCGTCGCCACCACCAAATGTCTGAAGGAGGAGAAAACGATGTTGCTCGCCCCAGAACTACACCTAAAGTTGTGACCTGTCACCTAACCCGACACCCAACCCAAAAACCTGAATCTTATGAATTAGTTTCTGGGTGTGTTTTTTGAGTTTTCGTTTTTTTTCTACTTAGTTGCATTTTTTATTGTGAATCGGTTGGAACTTAGATGTTGAAAGTTAGAATTAAATCTTGTGAATCGGTTGGAACTTAGTTTTGTGATTTGCGTGTATCTAAGTTAGATATTAGAGTTGAATGATTTTGTGATTTTAATATTGTAGTTGAATCATTTATGTGATGTTTTGGTTTTGTGATTTGAGTGGGTCGGATTGGATATTTGAGTTGAATGATTCACGATTTTGTTTGGTTGATTTCTAGTTTGGTTTTATGGATTGGTTTAACAGATTAAGAGAAATTTATGTTAAGTTTTTTGATGAATGAAATGCACAACTTGATGTGAGTATGTGATGATGTTGATGAATTGAATTAATTCAATTAAAAGTTTGTAAGTTGAAACAAATTAAATTAAAATTTTAAATTGAGAATATTAAAGTTGCAAACTTGCAAAGACTTAAATAATTAATTGACACATTCTTAACATTTGTGAAATGGTTTTCATTTTTAGCATTTGGTGATTGGCTTTAAGTAATAGTTAATTTAGTATAAAATTATGCTATTGTAAATTAATAATATTTTGATTGTAGTTAATGATAGTATTTGGGTATCAGCTTTGGGTAAATAATTAATTGAGTATAAAATATGTTGAAT